>BRZM01001415.1:65000-66621 GCA_033238685.1 Lates japonicus
TCTTTACATTTAAACAGCGCCCAGGATTTAAAAAACACCCTGATAAAAGGGAGGCAACTCACTAACTTTAAAACTTAGAATCAGTTAAAAACAGAGCAGCATCCAGCCCCAGGTTATTAACACGCCTGAGCATGCAGCTGGCTTCTCCACACTGTAGATCCTCAGGTCCAGTCAGGTATCCTTTCTGAATAAACTGGAGCCTGAAGGTGGCGTGCCCTGCTGGCCAGGTGACCAGGCCCTGGGCCTCCCCCATCTCTGGATAAAAACAACACTGATTGTGGAACCCAATGTAATTTATCCCAGAAAACAACAACCATCTTTGCTTGTATCTGGAGTTAATAAGAATCTGACAGTGGTCCAGGCTAACCGCGCCACAACAGAGAAGCCACCAGGTTATTCAAAATAAGGACCTCCCTTCAAAGACATCTGTGTGTGATCCACCTCCACTTAGCTTTTAGTTTATTATCCACTTTATCTATAATGTTTTCCCCAGTTTTTTTTCATGTCGCTGTTTCCTATATAAACACCAAGATATTTTTAAACCCCCCTTTTCCATGTGAGGCTCCAGGAGAACAGGAGGTCTCTCATCATTTCACCAACAGCAAGGGTCACCTTCCTCCAGTTCACCGCAGCCGACACAACAGAAAACTTCGATCACAGAGTTTAAAACACACACGCCTTTGTTGATCTTTAATAAAACAACTATTATCGCCAGCGAAGATAAACCACACTGCTGTTAAACCAGGTAAAATCAGGCCCTAACAGATGACCTTATCTTTGTAGGAGGGGTTCCAGGGAGAGAGATAGAGCATCCCAGACAGAGCATTGCCTCTGCTTCGACGCCTATGCACTCTAAAAAGGAGCACAGGTCACCATTAAACTTCACAGCACACCTCAATGTCACTGTACAACACCTTGATCTTGGCTAAGAGACCAGCACTGAACCCAAACTCCATGACCTTCCAGAGGAAGCCGTTCAACGCTGTCAAAAGCCTTTCTTGATCTAATGATCAGTCCAGTGTTTATGCCAATGAACTGGAGACCTAAACATCCTTCCGAATGAGGTATATTATCTACGGACCTGCCGCACACAGTACGCCTGGTCCCGGTGGAGAATCTGCTCCATGGTTCCTCTCAGCCGATTGGCCAGAGCTTTGGACAGAATCTTGTAGTCGGTGCAGGAGAGAGACAGGACGCCAGTTCCTGATGTCCTGTAAGTTGCCTTCTTGGGCAGGGAGGGTGATGATGGCTCTGCACATGAGACAGAGGCAGGACCCCGACACCAGGCTCTCATTAAACATCTAAAATGTCATGAGCATGTCCCAGAAGGCTGGTGAATTCCACAGTGAGCTGCCGATGCCTGAGCTCACTCTGCATACTTGCAGTGCAGCTATCAGGTAGAGTCAGTGGGCTGCTCTAGCTGTGAGTTAGTCTCACTGACACTTGAGGAAGTCCACCACAGACTCCTCCATCAGTTCCTCATTTCCTTTAAACTCACTTTTAAACAAAGAGGTATAAAGTCAACAGCCCCTTCTCCTTATCAGGCCTGGCTCTGTCAGCCTTTTTGTCCCGCCTCAGAGAGTAGAGAGGGATCTGTCTCTGTCCTCGCTCTTCCTCTAGT
>BRZM01001415.1:67321-117558 GCA_033238685.1 Lates japonicus
TCAATTGCCATTCAATTTTGTGTTGCTAAGCCCTGCTGTGTCCAGGTGGACTAATTTCTTTCCTCATCTCTGGATAAAAACAACGCAGTTGTAGGAACCCAATATAATTTATCCCAGAAAAAATCAACCATCTTTGCTTGTATCTGAACAATAAGACCTGATGGAGGGTCCAGACAGGCTAACCGGTGCCACAACAGAGGAAATACTGGGTTATTCAAATAAGGACCCTCCCTCTAAAGACTTATCTGTGTGGATCCACCTCCTTGTGATTTATTATCCACTTTATCTGTTTCCCAGTTTTTCTTTTCGATGTCATGTTTCCTATATAAACATAAGATATTTTAAACCCCCTTTTCCATGTGAGGCTCTGAGGGAGAACAGGGAAGCCTCCGCCACTCACCAACAGCAAAGGGCTTCACTCTTCCTCCAGTTCACCCCTCGCAGCCCGACACAACAGAAAACTTCGATCACAGGTTTTAAAACTTTTGCGTCTTGTTGATCTTTAATAAAAACAACGCGACATCGTCGGCGTAAGCGAAGTAAAACCACTGCTGTTAAAACCAGGTAAAAATCAGGCCTCGAACAGATGACCTTATCTTTTGTAGGAGGTTCCAGGGAGAGAGCATAAGAGCATCCCAGACAGAGCACAGCCTGCCCAGACGCCTCTATGCACTCTAAAAAACACACAGGCAACCATTAAACTTGTACCTCTCAATGTCTGTACAACACCTTGATCTTGGCTATGAGATGACACTGAACCCAAACCTTACTCTCCATGACCTTCCAGAGGAAGCTTCGTGTTCAACAGCGGTCAAGCCTTTTCTTGATCTAATGAGATCAGTCCAGTGTTTATGCCCTAATGAACTGGAGCCTCCAAAACATCGGAATAGGGTAGATATTATCTACATGGACCTGCGGGCACACAGTCGTCTGGTCGGTGGAGAATCTGCTCCATGGTTCCTCTCAACCCCGATTGTGGAGCTTTGGACAGAAATCTTGCTTAGTCGGTTGCAGAGGGAGAGACAGGGCGCCAATACCAGTGTCCTGTGAGATTTGCACTCTGGGCAGGAGGGTGATGATGGCTCTGCGACATGACAGGCAGTGACCTGACACACCAGGCTCTCATTAAAACATCTAAAAATGTCATGAGCCAAGATGTCCCAAGAGGCCTTGTAGAATTCACAGTGAGGCCGTCGATGCCTGGAGCCTTTAGCCCCTGCACTTGCTCTGCAGTGCAGGCGTACAGCTCAGGTAGAGGTCAGTGGGCTGTCGAGGCTGTGAGTTAGTCTCACTGGACACTTGAGGGAGTCCACCACAGACCTCCTCATCAGTTCCTCATTTCCCCTTAAACTCACTTTTAAACAAAGAGGTATAAAGTCATGGCCCTTCCTCTTATCAGGCCTGGCTCTGTCAGCTCTTGTCCGTCTCCAGAGGTAGAGTGGATCTGTCTCCTCTGCCCTTGTCTCTCTGGTCAAAGAAAAGAAACTCGATGGAGCATCCATCTCTGTGATGTTCTGAACCCGGGACGGGACCAGCACCCTGTGCTTTAGTGTCCAGCAGGTTGGCTAATGCCATCTTTGGTCTTGAGGATTTCAATATATCGATTTCCTAATAAGGTCACTCACACACTCGAGATCCACAATATCAGTCTCAGATCTCTGATAGATCTGGTGATGTCTCGTGTGTTTGATGACGTGTGCTGCTGACATAAGTTTAATTGAACTTAACTTTCCATGGTCCCACCACTGCCTCAGACGACAAACTCCTTTTCTTCTGTCTAAAATCGTTCCAAAACCAGCTTAAGCCTCTTTGAAAGATTTGTCGACAGTTAAACAAGTTAAAATACCAGTAGAGGCACATATAAAATGTTTCTGATAAAAGCACATAAAACCAAAAGAATGATCTATAAAACCAACTGGTAAAATCTACCGTTTTGCTTTTGACTCTGTGCTTAAGAACATAAAACCGATCAGTCTGGCCAAAGAGATGGTGTTTTTCTCTAACATTAGGACCATGTGTACTGTCTGCAGCCTGTGTGCATCCTTCTCCACCGTCCACCAGGCCATGAGGCAGACCAGCTGCCTCAGGGCATGTGGGATGCTAGATGAGGAGCTCTGCATGGTTTAGATCAAAATCTCTCATTTTCAATTACAATTAAAATCCCATACGAATAAATAATCCTCGAGCTACAGCTATTTCAAAACCTCATTCACTTTTCAAAGAGTACTTCCTCTGTACCACTGTTTGGAGCATAGATGTTGATAAAAACCACATTAAAATGATCAAAATGAGCTTTGTTCAAAGGCACCTCCCTCACAACAGGCCCTCCAGAGAGGTTGAAACCTCAGAGGAACAGGAAGCCCACTCCACCACTAAGGGTGGTGTTGTGGCTTAAATCACTTCTCCTTCCATTCTCTGCTCCAGTCGGCCTCATTCCCAACATCACTGTGTGTTTCCTGTAAAAACAGGACATCCAATGTGTTCATTTAGCCATTTCAAACACTCTGCTCTCTTCAATGATTCTCAGCACCATTAATATTCAGACTGCCAACTTTAAACATCCATAATGATGAAGATGTTAGAACAAGACTAAAAACAATCAAAAGAAATAAATAGGAATAAAATCTGTTCTTTTCCTCATCATTAAGAAACGAGTTGTTTCTGACTTTTAATGATCAGTTTTCAGTCTGAATATTTCCTGGTCTGTCAGCTCTGACTCAGCTCTGTGTTGATGATGATATATCTGGCTGACTTATAGAAACCCTGCATGTCGAGGAAGTACTGCTCCAACAAGATTCCTCATCCCTTTGGTCTGCTGCAGAAAGGACTTGGGTGTGTTGCAGGATGAGCCACAGGCAACGATCTGCTGAGTGTGGACAGGTCACTGCTGTCAGACACACAGCCTTCGAATGTCACTGCTCCAGACAGAGCTGCTCTGTTCTCTGCAGCACTTTCGCTTTCCCTGCCAGGCGTCGGCTTTGCCCCGACCTCCACATCACCATGTTTCTCCCTCTTACTACGGCTGTTTAAGAGGGCAGACTCCCCAGCCTCACAGGCCTCATCTCCTCAGCCTCAGCCACTGTGTTCTCCTCCCGGCTCACCTGTTACTGTACCTCACATGACTCACCTGTCCCACCTCACCTCTCCTTTCTTACCTGCTTCACCTGGTCCTGTGACCTCAACTCCTTCACACACAGCTCATCCATTACTTTGCTAACCTCCTTAACTCTTACAGCCTCACCTCTTACCTCACCTGGTTCTGCCTCCCAAGTTCCACCTGCCCTTTGGTTTTCTTGCCCACTTCACCAGGAACCTTACCTGCCTCTCTCCCTACACCTGTTTCCTTACATCCTTCACCAAATCACCAGCCACTTCATCAGTATCACTTCTCACCCCAGCCTCCTGTCACCTCACCTTTACCAGTCTCACCTCACCCGTTTCACCTCCCACCTCCTCCTCCCCACTCACCTCAGTGCTCTTTTCAGCCTGGCTCTGCATCTCACAGCAGCCTGTTGTTTCTCTGCAGCTCCATCTTTCCCTCCTTTCCATGACAGTCACCGCAACCCTTGCGCCTGCGCTTGGCAGACAGGTCGGCCAACTGACATGACAGCGTGATCTGCATACTCCCGCCTCCCGCCGGACGGAAGGTCCAATGACAGCAGCAGGCGCCAGCAGCGTTCGAGAGAACAGGAGGCCTTGGTTAGAACAGGCCTTGATTAAATGCCCCTCTTCACCACATCCAAAGCATTTTACAGAGATGATGTTGCAAACAAATGTAATCAAAATGCGTCCACGGACTCGGAAAGCGGTAATCAAACTCTTCCTTCTTGTTGTTAAGCAGCATGAAGAGCTGCCTGCGATGAGACTCCGTGTCTCAGCAGGGAGACTTACAGCCACAAATAACACCTTCCTTATCGAGGACACCACCTTCCCATGCTCGATAGTTCTTTGATCCAGAACTCATCGCTTATATAAAAGGTAACGTTTGACAAGTGATTTTTGTGGCCGGCTGTGTGTCAGTGGGATCACCGTCAAACATCCATTCACCGTGATGCCCGTCTCCACCAACCTGTTCACCTGTTCACCTTTCAGGAACAGAACCACCGCACTGTTCATACGGGCAGCGGACTTCACAGAGCCGTGCCGATTATTTCCCCAGCCGAGTGCTACCTCCTCCACACTGCGAGAGGCAGCTCGGTTTAATACCGTGCTTCGCGTCAGCCTGGAGAAAGCTGCTGGGCGCCATCTCAGCTCCTCAGAGGCGAGGCTGACAAACAAAAGGACAAACAAACAAACACTAAACTAACGAAGAGAAACCAACAAAACGAAATTGAAACTAGAACACCTACATTTCATAAACACGCTGCGAAAATAATACAGAAAAATGAAACGAGAAAGAGAAAATACTCAATTTCATCCAACTCCTCAGCTCACTCCAAAACACACTCCCACAGAGAGAGAGAGAGAGAGAGGGGGAGGAGAGAGAGACACAGAGAGAGAGACAGAGAGGAGGTGAGACAGAGAGAGAGAGAGAGAGAGACAGAGAGAGGAGAGAGGAGGAGAGAGAGACAGAAGAGGGAGAGAAGAGAGGGAGGGAGAGAGAGAGACAGAGAGAGAGAGAGAGAGAGAGAGAGAGAGGGAGGAGGGCACAGAGGAGAGAGAGAGAGGGAGAGAGAGAGAGGGCACAGAGAGAGAGAGAGACAGAGAGGGGAGGGAGAGAGAGAGACACAGAGGGAGAGAGAGAGAGGGAGAGAGAGACACACAGAGAGAGAGAGAGAGAGAGAGAGAGAGAGAGAGAGAGAGAAGAGAGAGAGAGAGAGGAGAGAGAGAGAGGAGACAGAGAGAGAGAGAGAGAGAGAGAGAGAGAGAGAGAGAGAGAGACACACAGAGAGAGACAGAGAGAGAGAGAGAGACACAGAGAGAGAGAGAGAGAGAGAGAGAGAGAGAGAGACACAGAGAGAGAGGAGAGAGAGAGAGAGAGAGAGACAGAGGAGAGAGGGGAGGAGAGGGGAGAGAGAGAGAGGTGATTGTGTCAGAAGATCAGGTGATGATGTCACCCTGGGTGGTAGAAGGTGAGGCGGGGTTTCTCTCAGGTGGACGGTTCCAGGTGAGGGCGGAGCTTTCAAATGGCAGCTTCCTGCAGCTGAACAGGTCTGATGAAGACGTGGCTCAGATGATGAAGAGGCTGGTTGATGGTTTCCCTGAGATGCTGTCCTGCAGACTGCTCTCAGGTCAGTTCGTACTGTATTTACTGTGTACACACAGTCTGCAGACTGCTCTCAGGTCAGTTAGAGCTGATTAAACTCTAACTCTCTGACCCCCCCCTCCCCCCCAGTGGTGGTATCAGGAAGTACACCTGGCTTATAACTCTGCTCTGTATTATCAGTATTAGTACTGTCAGTAGTATCAGTGGTATCAACAGTACTCTGTGTGTCAGGTCTCCTGAGGGTTCGAGCCACTGACCTGAGGTCAGATCCCGAGGTTAAAGTTATGGAGCTGAACAAACTGTTGAAGACCATCATCAGTCTACACACAAGGTACACACTGTTCACAGTACTGGATACACACTGTTCACAGTACTGACACACACTGTTCACAGTACTGATACACAAGGCAGATATTTTTACTGTGATGAGGACATTACATCACTTGAAGACAGAGGACAGAGTCCATCACACCCGAGACAGGTGAGTCCACAGGAGTTGACTTTCCTGTTTCCAGGTTGAATCCAGCTCCTGTGGAGCCTACAAACCTCAGGGGCTGATGGGAAACAGAGTTTATCAGAGCAGCTGAAAACCTGAAAACTGAACCAACAATAATGATTTTATAAAACCCATCGGCACAGAGCTTCAGTTTCTGTATGTGATGAGGTTTTTCTTCCTCCTGGACCAGAACTTTGAGGATCTGGTTTCACTTCAGCTCTGAACTGATCTGAGTTTGTAAATTTCTGTCTTCATCTCACATCCTAGTTTTCTCAGTCTGAGGATGTGCTGGCTTTCTTTGAGCCGCCTGCTGTAGTCCAGACCACCAGACAGGAGGACCAGGAGGAGGACCAGATCACCAGACAGGAGGACCAGGAGGAGGTCCAGACCACCAGACAGGAGGAGGACCAGGATTTGAGTGTCTTCCAGAGTCCGGTGGCCCTGTCAGGTCAGTTTGATTTCAGTCATTCTCAGCATTAACCCAGGACATTACAGGAGTAATGAGAGTATCAGATTGCATTTGGCTTAGACATACTCTGACCTCTGACCTCTGACTGCAGGTGTTTACAGTTATTCAGAGTGGTCAGAGGTCAGATCAGACCCTGGACCAGGTCCAGGTCTGGTTTGTCCTGTGTATCAGCTGATCATCATGTTGACTTCCTGTTTCCTGTCCAGAGATCATGAGGTCTAATGGTTTCTGTCTGGCGAACACTGAGACCATCCTGTTTGACCTGACTCCGCCCACACAGGGTGTCACCCAATCAGATCACTCCACGGGCAGAAGGTGAGCTGTCAATCAGCCTGTCAAACCATCTGACTGGTCAGAGGCTGATTTCCTGTGAACAGCTGTGACCTCAGAGCAGATCCACTCACCCCCCTTTCCCTCTCAGGGGGTGTGCTGACGTCTGTCTGCAGCTCTGTCATCCGTCCATCTCTCCTCATCTTCTTCGTGGTTTCACAGGGATGATGGGCAGGATAGTGAAGAGGTGGAGCTTGAAACGCAGAACAGTCCCGCCCCCCCACCCCACACCTTCTGCCTGACATCTCACCTGCTGCTCACCTGGACGCAGGAGACCAACATCCTGGACGAGCTGTAAATAAAAACACAAACTTCAGAGATCGATGACATCAGGAAGCTTGTTGTCACAGTGACGCTCCTCTCACCTTTCTGCTGATCGATCCGTCGACTGATGGATCCATTGACTGATGGATTGATGGGATGGAAAACTCTGATGGACTCCTGGTGCATTGTGGGAGGAAAAAGCAGCTGTCTGTGTGATTGAGGCCACAGTCAATATCTGACTAACTGAGATTAATTTAAACCAAATATATACTCATTTAACTTAATTTACAACAACACAAACAAACTTGACATTGTACATTAAAGACCCTGGAGGTTACAATAGAAAGTCTCTATTTTCCCTGTTTTTAGGAGTTTTGTTAGGTTGTCGTTAGAAACCACATGACCGGTAAAACAAAGTCTGACCCTGTTTTCACAAAAGTTCAACAGAGTTAAAAGCTCATTAACCTCAGAGTGTTAATGATGATCCACATTAAACTGCAACAATCAGGTCGCATCTGGTTCAGATGTTGATTTATTCTCTAAGTGCAGAGAGTTAATGGATCAGCCCGAGGTCAAATCAATGATCCTCCGTCATCCATTGGTCTGACGATCAGGACTTAAAGAGCTGCAGAAGGACCGACGAGTGCACAGAGGGACAACTGACAGAACAGCAACAGGTGAAACCAGCCGACATCAAGCCGACATCCAGCCAGAACCATTTGACATCCCACCGTTGTCCAGCTGACATTTAGCCAACAGTCATCTGACCTCCAGCTAACATCCAACCAGTGATGAGTCAGCGCCACCCAACCGGACTGTCCTCACTCTGCTCTGTGGGAAAAAACTGCTCCTCCCTCCTGACCGACCACCATCGCCAAGTCAAGACGTCGAAGCTGCTCCATCTGCCTGGCCATGCCCCCACACAGCCTACTCACCTGCAGCCTCACCTGTTCCCCACCGTGGACGTCCCTGACCATGCTCACTACATTATCGGCTCTGTCATCCTGTTGGTGGGGGTGACAGGCATGCTGGGAAATGCTCTGGTCATCTACGTGTTTTGTCGTAGTCGGACGCTACGGTCGCCCAGTAACCTGCTGGTGGTCAACTTGGCAGCCGCTGACTTCCTCATGTCGCTGACGCAGTCTCCAGTTTTCTTCGTGGCCAGTCTGCACCGTCGCTGGGTGTTCGGGGAGCTCGCCTGCGAGCTGTACGCCTTCTGCGGCGCTCTGTTCGGCATCACCTCCATGATGACGCTGACAGCCATTGCAGTGGACCGCTGCCTCGCCATCACACGGCCGCTGGCCCTGTTGGGAGGGGTGAGTCATCGGCGGGTGTTGGCAGTGCTGGCGGGGGTGTGGTTGTACTCTCTGGGCTGGAGTTTGCCGCCATTCTTCGGGTGGAGTGCCTATGTCCCCGAGGGCCTGCAGACGTCCTGCAGCTGGGACTACATGAGCTTCACGGCCACTGTGCGTACCTACACCATCCTGCTGTTTGCCTTCGTCTTCTTCGTCCCGCTTGCCCTCATTGCCGGCTGTTACTTTGCCATCTTCTGGGCGGTGTGGAGGGCAGGGCAGGAGGTGGAGCAGCTGAGCTGGGGAGAGACCAACAAGGCGTACAAGCGTCTGCGCAGCGAGTGGCGGTTGGCTAAAGTGGCTCTGGGAGTGATCCTGCTGTTCATCGTGTCCTGGTCTCCGTACTCTGCCGTCGCTCTGACCGCCACTGCCGGCTATGCTCACCTGCTGACCCCGTACATGAACTCAGTCCCCGCCGTCATTGCCAAGGCCTCCGCCATTCACAACCCCATCATCTACGCCATCACCCACCCAAAGTACCGCGCTGCCATTGGCCGCCACATCCCGCTGCTGCGCACTGTGCTGAGGCTGCAGGAGAAGGACCTGCGCTCGTCTTTTAGCTCCAGTGGTGCTTCATCTCGCCGAGCCACACTCACCAGTCAGAGCTCGCCGGGAGGTCGCCTCGGTGCTGGCGTCCGGACCAATGGCCGTTGGGGGAAGAGTCGTCTGTCCTCAGCGTCTGACAGCGAGTCCTGCTGGACGGAGAGCGAAGCCGATGGATCCAGTACCGGGTCAACAGCCTTCAACCGACAGGTGTTTACAGATGTTACTGCTGACACTAAGACGACGAGCTTCGCCCTGCTCAGCCAGAACAGGAGACACACAGCCGACACCACCTCACCTGCAGCTCCTGATGCTGAGTCACCTGATGGGGGCGCTGTCACAGAGGGTAAACCTCTGCTGCCTCCTCTGTGACACCTGGACAATAAACTGAAGAAGAACAAAACAAACTTTGCAGGTTTTGATTGGACACATCACTTCAGGGGGTGGGGCCAGACTTTAACAGAGGTGACATCAGTGTTTTGCTCACTGTTGTCATGGTTACACTGCTTGAGATTGTGAATCATTGCAGAAAAAGCTAATTTCTCTGAATTTTCTGAAATTTAGTCTGAATGTTGAGGCTCAGTTGAGATGACCATTATTGATTATTACTGATTGGTTATTGATTGATCAGCTGACTGACCTTGACTGGAACAGAAGATGATCAGTTTGATTTGTTTCAGTTCAAACTCTCACAACTTTATTTGATCGTTTAGATGTTTTTCCCAGTTTCATACAGGATTAGGGCATTTGTATCTCACATCCTTCTCCCTCCTACATTCCTTCCTTACCTCCTTGTTTCCTCTCTCCTTACCTTTATTATTACTTCCCTCCCTCCGTCCTCTCCTCTCTGTCAGGTGTTGTTATCTGTTCACCTGTCAGTCAGCTGATGGTGTTTTATATTTTATTGTTGTTGAACAGTCTCAGTAGACACTCTGTGGTTGTTAATGTAAAGCTGTTGTCAATAAAGCTTCAGTGGATTGAATGTTAATCCTTCAGATTAGCAGTGTGTCTGTTAGCGCTGTGCTGTTAATCTCCTCCATCAGTCGACATGTTGGACACGAGGAACAAAGTCCTGCTCTCAGGTACGTCTTCCAACCAAACCCCACTCATTTTAACTTTGATTCTGCACAGACTCGTTAGAGCTGCAGGATAACGAAGGGTTAACAAGGATTAATGTATGAGGCTGAAGAAAGATTTAACGTCAGAGCAACAGAGAAACGATCAGAAGAGTTAAGACCTTAAAACACGCTGTCAGCTGTTTTCTATCAGACAGTTTGTGTTCATCTGAACTGAAGCTCAGACATTCACCCTGTCATCTGCTCTTTAAAGACTCTTTCTCTGAAACAGTGAAGAATTTATTTTGTCGATGTACGATGTTCCTTCTGGATCAAACCGGTTTAATCTGACAGGACTCACCTGAGATCAGTCAGCCAATCACCTGTGGCCGCCATCTTTGTTTGGGTCACATGATGGAGACTCACCTGGTGAAAAATCAAACTCACTGTTGCCATGGCAGCACTCAGCAGTTTGACTGAACTATCTCAGCAAAATCAAGGTCCATTTACCCGCTTGTTCTGTGGAGCTTTCAGTGGTATCTCACGGTCCTCATCAGCAGCTCAGAGTCTACAGCTCAAAACACCACCTGCTGATGAAGACCATGTGATATGATCGAAAGCTCCAGGACAGGTGAGTCAGGAGACCTGACCTGACCGATGGCTGTAAAATCTTCAGGTGTTTTAATATGATAATAAGAAAAACAAGTTGTTTGTTGTTAAGATGTTTGTTTGTTTGTTTGTTTGTTGTTATCAGTGCTGCTGTGCGTGGCGTTGGTGTCGGTCTCAGCATTCGTGGAGGAGCTGGACGACTCGTGAGTACAAACATCTTTAAACTTAATTGATTCAAAAATCTTCAGTGTCAGAGCTTTTGATCGAGTCACATGATCTTCCTCCTAACCCTAACCCAGCTTCATGGAGACGAGAGGAGCCGACGACATCTGGCTCATTAAAGTAAGAAAACTTTATTTATAAATGACAGGAGTGTGTAGCATGTGTTGTATGAAGGGTGTGTATTGTGTACGGTGTGTGACGTTGTGTTGCAGTTCTACGCCCCCTGGTGTACCTTCTGTAAGCAGCTGGATCCAGTTTGGCATCAGATCGGATCAGAACTGAAGAGTCTCGGTTCTCCGGTCAGCGTCGGCAAATCAGACGCCACCACCAGCACCGGTCAGTCACACTTTCAAAATAAAAGCCTGATCAACTAAATAAACCTGACGTGATCCATGATCAATAATCTGTGATTATTACCTGTGATTAACCAGGTAACTGTCACACACGTGGATCACTCACCTGAAACCAGCAGATTTAGTCTGTGGTTTGTGTTCAGAGGTCAGAGGTCACAGCTGATGTTCTGTGGTTTCTCTGCAGGTTTGGCCAAAGAGTTCAGGGTCAGAGGTTATCCAGCCATCCTCATGTAAGTCCTCACTATGACATAACTGACACCAACCAGTCAGATCAGAGTCTTGTCACAGATGTCAGAGGAGGCAGGACCAGGACCAGATGTTTTAGCAGCTGTTCTCTGTTTTCAGGTTGAAGAAAGGTGTGAAATATAATTATTCAGGACCGAGAACCAAAGATGGAATCATGGACTTCGCTCATCGAGTGGGAGGGTGAGTCTGATCGTCAGGACTCCTGTTGGTGTGTTGTTGTGTGTTTGTGTTGTGTGTTGTATATTGTGTGTTTGTGTTTGTATTGTGTGTTGTGTGTTGTGTGTTTGTGTTGTGTGTTTGTGTTGTGTGTTGTGTATTGTGTGTTGTGTGTTTCTGTTGTTGTTTGTATGGTGTATTGTGTGTTGTGTGTTGTGTGTTTTAGTGTTTTGTTGTTTGTGTGTTTGTGTTTTGGTGTTTGTGTTTGTATTGTGTGTTTGTGGTGTGTGTTTGTGTGTTGTGTATTTGTGTGTTGTGTGTCGTGTGGTGGATGTGTGAGTGTGTGTTGTGTTTTGTGTTGCTTAATTGATCTCAAAGCTTCGCAGCTTTTTCCACGCCATGAACCGCCATGATGTCAGGCGGTTATGCTTGAGCCACATCACAGCGAAGGCACACACACACACACAGTCACACACACACAAGCACACCTGACCTCTCACCTCTGACTCAGTGGGAAACTACACGGCCTGGCAGTCGGTGGAACCGATCATCCACACTCTACTTTTCCTCTGCACCAGAGACGCCCTGCCAAAGGTTGTTAATCAAGACGACTAGGGACAGACACAGACACAGAGGAACACAGTGGAACATAGTAGACCCTAGTAGAACTTAGTGAATATTGACATTAATACAGGAAAGGGAGAGTCGTGTTAGGAACATGTAGAGCTGCTCACAGAGATTGCTTCCTGTATCCAGGTGTCTTGTGATGCTCACACCTCACCTTGGCAGTTCACCTGTTCGAGCCTGGACCCGACAACTAGTCTGTGCTCTGCATGGCCTGCACTCTGCCGCTGTGGTGGCTTTAAAGACGGACCTATCACCACAATGTGAGACAGGAACCCGACTGAACAGCTGAGGGTTTTAACGTCATAGTCTTGTCATGACCAAACACACCCAAAATTTCAGGTGATCTGAGGAGAGTTCAGGGTAACTTTAATGAATGAATTTTCCTTGCTCAGAGAAGACAGAACGAAGTCGGATCACAGAGAACGCCCCAATGTAATTTCAAGATCGATAGCTATACTTGTATGCCATGGAGAGTCAGGTAGATCAACATCCCCAGTCTGATGTCATCAATGGCACAGGTAAACACCTGAGCAACACAGAGTATAAACATATTTATTCTTGACAACTGAGAAAATCACGAGCTCTCCACCAGACGCTGCAGCTGTTAAGAGTTCAGTACAGTCAGATTCAATGACAAGCACCTGGTGATGATATGGGAACCAAGGTGTCCTGAGGCTTGATTGTCTAGGGTGAGTGGGACCACCTCTCCTGCAGGCAAACTGGTGGTGCTGGGCGCCAGGAGGGAGAGAAAGACCCAGCAAGAAAGTCTGAGGTAACTCTGAGGCTGAGGCCTAATAGTAATCTTTTCAAGATATATACGTAATATATTAATTGGATTTATATGAGAGAAAGTTGAACCATTAAAATAAAGATAAAAAGGAACTGTGTGACGGTTCAGAGTATATTATATTCAGACAGAAACATAGAGTTTCCAGTCTGGACCTTGACCTTTTAGATGCTTGTTAAGAAGAGAAAATGATGTTTTGTGAGAGGAAGGATTTAACAGGCTTTCTGATCGCGGTCCTCAAACAGAAAACAGGGAGCTCTTGTTTTGTACATGCGCTGCTTTTAAACACTGCTACATGTGTTGAAATCATGGACGTCATTCTCCTCTAGGTAAAGGAAGCCCAGTGTCTCTCTGCTGAAGGAGACAAGAGATAGGAAGAAAGAAGGAGACCTGAGCAGCTCCGATCATGGCTGACACGATTGACCAATAGTCGACCTTTCTATCATCCATCACTTAAATGGGCATTTTGCCCGTTTGGACCTGAGCTCAGTATGTTTCCGTTCAGGTATAAACGTTTCTTAGGAGAAAGTGGCCATGACCACAGAGTATATTCCAGAGGTCGAGATTCAAGGCCACAAGACAAAGACATTTCTCTGGAAACTATCAGACAAACACAAATGAAAAGTAACTGAACCGTGTCTGCATTTCAGAAACTTCACTGGCTTCATGGAGGAAAGCACACCATCAATGGACCAGACAAAAGGAAAATAGATGAACCGACTGCGTACTACTGTATCAATGACAGCCTCTTGGCCGTGAGTTTCCGACATTAGCTCTCCGACGTTAGCATCTCCGGACATTAGCATCCTTTTATTTAGTTACCTAATGTTAGAGTCCTATTTAGGAGTTCTGAACTCCCAGGACAGCAGGCTGTTAGCCCCAGTTCACTCAGACCTAAAACAGCACTTAACCAACGGTGTTGACTGGACCAAGGGATCGACTTGTGGTTCTGTCTTGTCTCAGAGAGGCCATCGCATTCTCTCACCACACACCGTCCAATGATGGCTACTTCTGCCAATTTGCTTCAGTGGGAGACTTGGAGTTTTCACCCTGCCAATTTCTGAATGTCTGATAGAGCTTCAGTGGACAGACTCACCAGCTGACCAGCAGAGACCCACGGACGATTTCTGGAATTGCTGACATCTATGTTTGTGTTTAGTAACACGGAGGAAAACAGCCACCCAGCGCATTAGACGTTTGATTATGACGCGAAAGTCACGCATGACGTGGCTCATCATCTGACCTGCTCTGTTTTCACCTCCACTGTCTCTTGTGACCCTCCTTATCCTGTAAGTCTGCAGCTGTGTCTCACTGCTGCTTCCTGGTCAAGCCTGCTCACCATCTCATCTCTGTCACCTCTGCTGTGTGCCTAAATCCAAGAGAGCGATGATTTACACTCCAACGCCGCATCATATTAAGCCACTGCAAACAACACTGCAAAACCACTCGTAGAAGTCTGACTGATGAGGAGGAGGGAGGAGGACCAGGAGCACCAGAATGACCAGGGCTGATCCCAGACCTATCCAGACCCAGAAAACTTACTACCTGTATCAGTCTCTCACATAACTGTTCACACACTCATTCTTCATCTCGGCAGTGAAAACTCCTCATTTCAAGTTTCGGAACATTTAACTAGGAATTTACAGAAACCAGAAAACCACAGAGGAAGTGTTTCCTCATCTGCTGCTGATGGAGATGGATCCCATGTTGCCATAAACCACCACAGAAGAAGGTCATTAAAGAGCCTCCAGTGGAAAACAGATGACATTTTATGTTCAGTTTTTTAAAAGGTAGAACAGAACACTGATACTTCTCATCAGCAAGAGCCCAGTGGAAACATGATGACATTTATGTTCAGTTTTTAAAAAGCAGGTGAACAGAAATACCATCACTTCTCACTCAGGTAGATAAAATGTCAAAGTCTCCATAGCAACAGTTCACAGGCGTAAAGAGAAAAACAACACAAACTAAAGTGATGACTTTAGACTTTTGGACCCGGCTAAACGTCTCCACTGTTTTTGTATTGTTGCTCAGCCAACGGCAGCAGCTGGTAGCTAATTATACGTTAGCATTTAGTAACATGGACAAATCCAAGTGTCTGGCAGAGACTAAACAATGGACACAGTCAGCTGTACTGACAACATCAACAATTATCTAAATTAATTAATTCAAATCCACTTTTAAGATGTTACTCATGATGGTTTCACAGCCACTAGGGCTGGACAAATTAATGGAAACACTCAGGGACTGGGACATTATCCGAGGAGTCTTTAATTTGTCTTTTAATTTGTTAAAGGATCATGATGATAAGGATCATAACGAGTTTATACCTCTTAAAACCCTCACATTTAATCAGTGAAAATACAATAATATATGACCATTTATTGATTATTCCTTTAAAATTACTGATGGTACATTAATGGATAAAAGCTCCTGTGCCGCAGGTCTTTGTACATAAAGGCCCAGACTGAGGCTTATTTTGTGTAGGTCAGGAGTCAGACCGGATGTTTCCTGTGAGCTTGTGGTGTGCTAACAGCCAACAGCTAGTTAACAGTGATAAACTAACTAACCGCGCTGGTTAAAACCATACAGACAGACCTGAGGCCAGGAGGACTCGACGCTCACCTTTCTCACATGTTGGTGCCGCTCACCTGAAGGTTTCTGAAGCCGCTCGTGCACGCAGGCTGGCAGTTCTACGAGGTGATGAGCTAATGCTACATGCTAATGGTGGCTAATGGCAGAGTTCAGAGTCAAGTTTATGAACTGAAACCGCACAAAGTTAGATAAACTGGTTGGTTAGCAGATGGTTGATTTCGTTAACGTGAGTCAGAGACTCAGTTTGGTTATTTCAGGTCCAGATAAAAACTACACAGACGGACCTAGCCCTCTGGCAGCCGCAGAGTTAGCCTGGTGTTAGCCTGGTGCTAACAGGGTGGTGGGAGGTCTGCAGGATGCTGAGAGAATAAATAATTCCATCTGATTATATCGTCGCAGATCATTGTTGTAAACAGCTGGAGGTGGTGAGTAAATAAGATTCTGTATTTCTGCTTCATCACACTTTTAATGATGCAGGTTTTTAATTTCACTGTGAAATAAGAAGGCGTGAACTTGAGCACAGACTCTGAGTCAGATCCAATTGACTGATTTATTAAACTACTGACACAAAATTCAGAAGATGTGTTTTACAGCTACTGTGTAAGTTTTTAGTCTTTAAAAGTAAAGGGAGGACGTTTTAAAGATAAATTAATGACTAGTTTTTATCTCAGTGAACTTCATCCAAAGTGACGCAAAGAGGACAATTCACCACCCCTGTTCAGTAGACTCTGCACACCTGCTCTCAGTCTGTCAGGTTCTTCACAGGTGAGTTCTGCAGCTGTTTAAACCCGACCACTGTGATGTTTCAGTGTAACAGGGAGAATGAAGCCTCTGTTGTTGCTCTGTGTAACCGTGGTTTTCAGTACTGGTTCAGAGTAAATAAAACTGAAGATTAGTTTAAAACCAGCTGCTCATCTCGATATATCCAGGAAACTGATGGAAGACAACAGTCATAGGCTGTCAGATTGTTTCGTACTAGTTGAAAGAACTTCTAGCAACACGCTACATAACCACTTGGACCTAAGACAGAATTAAATGTATGTCAGCTTTGTACTAGGACCCGTAGCAGCAGGGGCGCTGCTGTTCAGCTAAAGTTACAGAGTGTTGCTTTAAAACGTGTTAAAATATAAAACTGGTTCATTTGATCTGATTCTAAGATGACATAAAGTCGTTTTAAACTGGAGGAGCCAGGAGCAGGACTGTACTGCTGATCTCAGGTAAACACCTTGCTAACTGATTATATACACCTGTGTCTGACATCAGCTAACCCTCCTGCTGAAGGTGGAGCTCACCAGAGCTCTGTTCCTGCTGCAGGTGGAGAGGATCGTGGATAAGAGGAAGAACAAGAAGGGGAAGGTGGAGTACCTGGGTCAGGTGGAGAGGTTGATGTTCAGAGGAGGACACCTGGGAGCCTGAGAGTCACCTGTCCACCTGTATGATCTATGTCCACTTAGTTTAACCGGGCCAGTACGCCCAGTGCCAGAGAGACGCCACGCATTACTGCTCCCACCAAGAGCTCGCCCGCCCACCTCAGCTCCGCCCACAGACTGCCCCTTTAGCCGCCGCCTCCCCCAGCAGCTCGTGCTGACACATCAGCACAGGTTTAACTGGAGACTGTAACCAGGTAAACCTCCGTTGGCCCGCTCACGCCCTGTCGGCCCCGCCCGCCCAGCCTCCGCCGGCTCTCAGCAGCCGGGCCGACAGGTTCAGCGGCCTGATGTCCACGGCCCGCCGGGCTCAGCCTGCCAGAAAGGTGATCTGTCTGGGCACCGCATCAAGATCCTGGTCCCAAGAGTCCAAATGAACAGCCGCTTGACTCGGAGGAGTTCCAGCGAGGCAGCTCAGCCTGAGGCTGGAGCCCAGGAGGCTCACCTGGTCCCACCTGAGTCGCACTGCTGGAGAAACCCGCTGGAGTCCAGCTGGGCCTGGAGGAGAGGGCGATGGGGGACCAGACCCCGCAGCTGTGAACCCCGTGAGCCCCGCCCCGAGCCCCCCATCACACCTGCCGCCATGCGCCCCCTCAGTGGCACAGGTGAGGTCAAAGTAGTAGTACACAGTCATCTGACTGGTCAACACAGCAGCTTGTTGAAGAGGTTGGACGACATTTAGTTTTCTGTGCTTCATGTACTGATGTGTCTGAGCTCAGTTCCAGGTTCTCATCTATGTTAAAGTGGAAATCCATGACTTACAGATCGGGGTTCAGTGAACACAGGCCGCGTTAAACTCATATTTGTTTTGCTCTGACGACAGTGTTTTGTTTCGCAGGTAACTCCGCTGCTGATGAAGCTTCGTCGCCAACGTGGATGTCAGGTGTGCAGAGGCTGTCGCTGGGGCAACCAGCGCCGATGGGGAAACGGGCGCCTGGAGGAACGTCGCTTCCGACAAACGCCTGAGGTCTTAGCGCTCGGCTAGACAGAGCGCCACTGCTATCGAGACATCGGGAAGGAAGAAACAGGACGGGTTCACCCACATCCTGCTGTCCACCAAGAGTTCCGAGAACAACACACTCAACCCCGAGGTCAGGCCACGCCCCCTGTGTTAGACTACACCCCTAACATTAGACCACACACCCCTGAACTCTGACTCACCTGTCCAAACACACCTGAACACACTCAGGTTAAACTGTGATGCAAAACTCTTGTCATGGTTACTGAGCTCACCAGCCATGTTGTCTCCTCTCCTCCTCCTCAGGTGATGAAGGAGATTCAGAGCGCCATGGCGACAGCGGCGTCAGACGACAGTAAGCTGGTGTTACTCGGCGCCGTCGGCAGCGTTTTCTGCTTTGGCCTCGACTTCCTGTACTTCATCAGACGCCTGACAGACGACAGGAAGAAGGAGAGCATCAAGATGGCCGAAACCATCAGGTGATGCCCTGAGTTGCTGTGGTAACACTGTGTGGTGTCATCAGTTAGGTGTTGACCTCTGACCTCTGCTTCCTCCACGTCAGGACCTTCGTCAACACCTTCATCCAGTTCAGGAAGCCGATTGTGGCGGCAGTGAACGGGCCGGCGCTGGGCCTCGGCGCCGCCATCCTGCCTCTGTGCGATGTAGTGTGGGCCAATGAGAAGGCCTGGTTCCAGACACCATACACGTCCTACGGCCAGACGCCCGACGCCTGCTCGTCCTTCACCTTCCCTCGCATCATGGGCCTTGCCTCGGTCAGTTCACCACTTCATTTACCCTCATTTACCCTCACCACTTCACTTAGCAGGTTAAATGTTCCAGGCTAAGCTAAGTGTCCTGTTCCAGGCTAATGAGCTGTTGCTGAGCGGCAGGAAGTTGACGGCTCAGGAGGCGTGCTGTAAGGGTTTGGTGTCTCAGGTTCTGTGGCCGGGAACCTTCACACAGGAAGTGATGCTGAGGATCAAAGAGCTGGTGACCGTCGACTCTCTGGTCAGTTTCTCTTCATATTTATACCTGTCTGCTCTTCGTCTTCTTCTTCTTCCTCACCCTCTGTGTCTTGCTGGTTACACTTCCTGTCCTGCAGGTCCTGAGGGAGTCCAAAGCCCTGATGAGGAACACCAGCCGCAGTGCTCTGGAGCAGGCTAACGAGCGCGAGTGTGAAGCCCTGAAGAGAGTCTGGGGTTCATCACAGGGAACAGACTCCATCTTGCAGTACCTGCAGAGGAGAACCGATCTCTGCTAGGACCTGGAACTGGACCAGGACAGGGATCTGGACCTCAGATGACTCAGCAGTAACTCAGGAGATTCTGAGTTCAACAGGAAACTCTGAATGTTTCCTTTTTGTTGTTAAACTTTAAATTATCATCACTCCAGCTGTTCCAGCTGTTCCAGGTGTTTGATACAGAGATCAGTTTCACCTGTGTCCACACCACACATCCAGGATGTGTTTAGCCTAGCTTAGCACAAAGACTGGAAGCAGAGACTACTAGCAGAGACTACTAGCTCATGTAACCCACAGTAACTTTCAGAGACTATGAGCATGTGTGTTCAGGTGTTGATCCCTCAGTTTGGTCTGACAGGTGTGTGTTACCTGTAATACAATCAATTTGATGTTTCCTGATATCAGCTAAAGGCTTTAACAGAGGAACAACAGAAGATCCACAGTAGAACTCAGTGGAACAGCTCAGACAGCTGATCAATATTTTACCTTAAACTCAATCAATGATTATTAACATATTTTTTATGGGACTGTGATAAACTGCTGCAGGATGGAGTGAGACACTCGGTGATGTCATCTGTGACTTTGTGCTAAGCTAGGCTAACATGCTCTGTGTGCAGACAGAGATGAAACTCAAGCCTCAGACAGAGAACAGGAGGAGTCAGATGAAATGTGGGACTGTTCCTTTAAATGGAGATGACCTCTGACCTTCTCCCAGAATGAATTTCTCCCTGTTGGATTAAACTGGAGCAGAAGCAGGAAATGAACTAACGCTGACCTTTGACCTTTATGTTTCCTCAGCTGCAGCTCTCGCTACAGACTCCTGTTTACTGCAGCGCCTCCATCAGGACAAACTGCAGTTTTACCTCCTGTTCAGCCTGTCAGGAATCATGGGAAGTGATGCTGCGCTGTGGGTGGGGCCTGTCAGTCATATGATTATGTGTCCAGGTGATTTCTTACAGGTCAGATTAAACAGATCTGTCACATGTCAGTAAGTCCTCCAGGTTCACCTGAGAACTTCAAAGGTGCAGTTAAATGAATCCTACAGCCAGCAGCTGATTAACTTAGCATAAAGGCTCGAAACAGGAGGAACAATTAGCTTAGCTTAGCATAAAGACTGGAAACAGTGGAGCAGCAGCCTGGCTCTATCTCCTCTGAAGATCAAAGGGTAAATCTGTGATTTTGTAGTGGGTCAGTATGTAACGGGTGGTGTTACGTTAACACCCTTACCTGTTGAGGGTAATGAGAGAGGTAATGTGGAGTTTTAATGTGAGAATATTCTACCTGCACTGTCCACCACAGAAGAAGGAGGCTGTGAACAGACTGATGTTTGTTAGAGCTCAGTGAGTCAGTGTTGGTGTTTGTTCATGAGCAAACTGCTTCAAAACGTCACATCACACACCTGACTCTGTTACAGTAGAGACAGTAGATGCAGTCAATACAATAGATACAGTAGAGTCGCTGCTTCTGTCAATAACTCGTCCAACACAAAACCTCCAGAACAGATTCAACAAACCAGGTGCAACGTCACTGATCCTCAGAGGAGCTGTTTACTTACTGTCTTTATGCTAAGTTAGACTAACTGTCTGCAGTTTTTATGCTAAGCTAGGCTAAAGGTCTGCAGTTTTTATGCTAAGCTAGGCTAAATGTCTGCAGTTTTAATGCTAAGCTAGACTAACTGCAGTTTTTGTGCTAAGCTTGGCTAAATGTCTGCAGTTTTGTATGCTAAGCAAGGCTAACTGCAGTTTTTATGCCAAGCTAGGTTAGCTGTCTGCAGTTTTTATGCTAAGCTAGGCTAACGAGCTGCTGGCTGTAGTAGGATCAGTCTCTGCAGGTTATTGATTTAAATGTTGAACTGCTCCTTCAACAGGAATAGTCAGCCTCAGTCAGTGATCCAGACTTTACTGTAACTGTCAATGACAACAGGAAATTTATAAACAACTTTTCTAAATCATTTGACAGACTTTTTTGTACAAAAACAAAATAAACCAATAAAAACCTGTTCCTGAAGATCTGACAGAAACATCTGGTTTTCTTCTTCATGTTGTTTTATTTTGAAAGGACTGAATGTTTAACAGGCTGAAATAATAAATCTAAGCTCTGAGGTCACTGATAATCACCTTAGTCTGTTATGATGAGAAAAGTTTCAGGTTAAAAATCTACAGAGAAACTAATAAACTGGATCAACACAAACAAACCATTATTAAACATTAACAGACAGAAACTCAGCTGAGATTAAATCAGTTTCTAATGATTTTATTTAAATCAAATCTCTTCAGTTAAAAAATTTAAAATTTACTTTAATTCAACTCAGGTTTTTATTTGAGACGTTTTAATCAGAACTGATCTGAACCAGGTTTCTACAACGAAACCTGAGCCAGGTACAAATGAAAATTGTACAGACAGCTGCTGATGACATCATCATGGCGGACAGGTGTCGTGTGCACCTGTGGCCAGGTGTAGGTGGTAGGTGTGGTCGTGGAACATCAGCAGGGTGTAGAGGTTCTCTCCTCCTCTCAGGACTCCGTGCTCGCCGCCGCCCCATGACACTGGACTGTCAACGAAGCCGTGAACCGTCAGAGATGCCCAGGACTCCAGCTGAGGCTGCTCCAGGTAACACCTGCAGGACAGGTGAGGGAGTGACACACTGTCACCTGTGGTGTTTTTATATCAGGAGAAATCACCACAGATGCTCCAGCTCTGAGCCACCGTGCTGTGTCAGGTGTGGTCTCACCTGAGCTCCTGGATGAGTCGGTGGACGTCCTGAGGAAGCAGCAGTCCGCAGATGGAGACGCTCAGAGCTCGACTCAGTGTCGTCTTTGGTTCAGGACAAACCAGTGAGGACAGGAAGCTGCTGGACGAGTTCTCACTGAAAACACAGAAGACGACTTTACAGCTTCCTGCCGACAGGTGAGCTTACAGAGCAGGTAAAAAGAGTGGTCATCACCAGCTGACATCGGCATCCATGGCTCCCAGCCACTCCAGGAAGCTGTGAGGGTCACATGACTGCAGGTCAGAGGTCAGCAGGGCAGGGCAGGGCAGATGTGTCAGAGCACGGCGGCTGATCTCAGGTCTGTGCTCTGACCAATCGTAACGAGACAGGAGGGGCTGCAGAGAGACTCCGCCCCCTGAGGGACAGACAGCAGGGGGTTATGGGTAAAATACGGCATGTAGCAGCAGCAGAGGATCATGGCTAACACACAGATGTGTCTCACCTGGATGATGCGACAGCATGAAGTCGGTCTTCAGGTGAAGTCGTGACCTCAGACCTGTGAGGAGCCTCAGGTAGCCCCGCCCACCGGGAGCCATGCTGCTGTCAGTCAGATCCACAGATATTACTGCAGTACAAATACACACAATACTCACTCTACTGCAGTAGAAATACACACAGATAGTCAGACAGTGATGCGTGTTCACACCTCTACAGGTGTGACCCTGCCCTGACAGGGAGCTGGGTCAACCAATCAGCTCACAGACGCTCAGGTAAAGTGACTGCAGCACTAACTGTCCTCTCATCCTCCTTAAAGGAGGTGTTGTTTTTCTGACTGGGGGGGGCAGTGCTGAGCGGACCATAACACCTGTTCAGGTAAAGCTGGACATGGTGATAAATGAGTTCAGACCGTATCTGCTGTTCGCTCTGTGGTTGAATCTGGACGGTTTCCCCTCGACTCCCAACACCTGGAAGGAGTCTTTGTCCAGAGAGAGGCACAGACGACCTGCAGACACAGGTAAACACAGGAAGTGATGTCAGACATTTTTTCATCATCATCATCATCATCAGAGAGGAAGAGGAGGGACGTTTTTACCATTTGGCATCAGTGCAACACAGTTTTCTTCATCGATCCTGGTCCTGTACGACAAACCATACACACTACCTGAAACACATACACAGTCAGTGGACAGGTAAGTCTCAGCTGATACAGGTGTGTACAGATGTTACCTTGGTACACGGCGGTCTCCAGGAAGTGTTTATCCAGCAGTTCATAGATGGGCAGCTGCCTGATCAGGTAGAAACTGCTGAAACTGTTCAACACTGAGTCCAGGTGAGAGGGGGCGGGGCCACACTCAGGCAGGAGCACAGACACCTGCACAGGTAAGGCAGGTGAGATATGGTTGGATCTTAGTGGTGTCAGAAATGTTTATTATGATTATTCAAAGACTGTTGTGGTTATTTCCTGTGTTTCCTGACAGGTGTATTTAACACACCTGTGATTTCAGGTGACCTCTGTATGATGTCACATGATGTCGAGTTAAAAAGATATAGACAGTTTTATAATTAAACGATTTCTAGCTTCATTAATGAGCTTTGGTGAATGAACATTAAATATCAAATTACTCAGATCTATACTGAGTAAAAGTACAATGAAATGCTCTATTACGCTGCCTGATCCTCAAAGTACCTGAAGTAATAGTAGTATGTTCTGCAGGATGGGTTACTGGATTATTAATGCATTTGTGTATTCATCACTTTCAACAGAGTAATCTATTTGCTTAAGTAATCTCTATTGCTGTGGTTGCGATCTGTAGCTGCAACCACGGTAATCTGCGATAGATCATTGTTTGTGGTTGATAATGTTTGTATTAGTACTCAGACCTAAGTGACTCTTAAATAATATAAAGTAGATATTACTCTGACAGCATGATGAGTGATATACCAGTAAATACACACCTGTTCTGTAGTTGATCGGTTCTAATCTGTCAGGAGAACTAATTTACTTTTGAAGTCCGTACCCTTTTATAAAACATTTTATTCCTTTTATCTCTGATGGCACAACTTTGCTAACTGATCTGTTAGTTAACGTTAGTTAACGCCAGTTAACACTAGATGACTTGCTAATGAGCTGTACGCAACTGCGGGTGTCTGTACTTTATCTCAGGCTAACAGGAACTGTCCGTGCTAACTATAACATGCTAACGTTCTCTTTTATGGTTAGTACTGCTATACACTGCGAGACGATCCAGTTCTTCTTTCTCATCCAGAAACTGGATAACTCACGGACCAGCAGAGACCACTTGGAGTCTGATCAGATCCACAGACATGCTGCTAAACTTTATTCAACTTTGACACCGATCTGTGATCGGAGGCTAACAACTAACACGCTACCAGATACTTCCTGTGAGGGTTTCAACCACTTAGACGGCCAGCAACGTGAATTAAATAAATGAATCATTACGGAAAATGACGGGTTCACATTTGTTTGGTTAGATTTTAAAGTGATCCATTAATTCTTCTAAACTCAACACCACCAACGTCTTCTTCCAAAGATTCAAATAAACTCAATGTGCGTGACGTCATCTAGGCTACCACAGGTAAACCACAGGTAGCTTAGTTAAACCAATTTCATTAGCAGTCACGATTATTGATTCTGAACGCACAAGATTTCCGATCTGTTATTATTGGTGCCTTACAACGTCACCGGTAATCATATTTTGGTCAATGCCTGAACCCGAGTAGGGGGCTGGGTAATGTGTGTGTGTGTGTGTTACCTGCGTGCAGACAGACTGAGGACCTGCTGACTGCTGGAGACATCTTCCTCTCCTCCTCTCCTCCTCCTCAGGGCTGGAAATTAAAACTGCTGCCTCCTGGACACACACACACACACTGTTCAGTCTCAAGAATTCTGTGTTTTGTTGATGTGTGATCAGTTTAGTTCCCGTGTAACTTTCCTTTTCCACCGCAAGTCGGTCAGCCTTGCTCCCGGTTGGTGACCCTCTTCTCATCATGATCATGTTTAGATCCAGTGCGGGCTTTTGCTGCTGACGGAGATCCCACGGGAGCAGCTCTCTCTCAATCCGCATCAGTCCGGATCGGTCAGGCCAGTTGGTTGGTTTGATAAGCCAGGTGTAGCCTGACGTCATGTCGTTTGGTCAGTGAGCACCTGGACAGTTGATGACGCAGAGGAGGACAGGTGAGACAGTGTGGTTCTGCTGTTTCTTTGGTGTTTGTGTTCTGATCAGAGGTTGTTTGTTTGTTTGTTTTGTTTGTTGTTTACCTTTGGGCAGACTGGTCCGCCTTTCTTTGAGAGAGCACAGTCTAGTCAGCCTCAGTTCTGAGCATCCATCACTATGATCAGACTTCCAGGCTGCTGTTGTTTTTTTTATCACCCTTCAGTTAATCTGCAGATGATCTCATTAATTGATCAGTTTGATTGATTGATCAGTGTTTCAGCGTCCTCACTCTGTAGCAGGAACCGGAAGGAGAAATTATTAATTGATGATTCAAATTTTATTAATCAAATATTCGAGATCAGGTCTCTCTGTGATCAGGTCTCTCTGTGATCAGGTCTCTGTGATCAGGTCTCTCTGTGATCAGCGGTCTCTGTGATCAGGTCTCTCTGTGATCAGGTCTCTCTGTGATCAGGTCTCCTGTGATCAGGTCTCTGTGATCAGGTCTCTCTGTGATCAGGTCTCTGGGATCAGGTCTCTCTCTGTGGACGTATACGTGGAGACGCTCGTGAAACAGGAAGAGGAGAGAAACGTGATCTTGGTGGGGGGGGATGGGTGTCTCTGTGATCCACCTGTTTTTTTCTCACAGTCAAGCAGCAGAATCATTGATGTTGAATATTATCAATGTGGTCGTCAGCACCGTACGGGGGGCATTATTGTCAAGTGATATAATCGTGACTATTTAATTGGAGCTGGACCAAATATAGCATTATTCAGTGGAAATATGAATGTGAACCACTTTATAGAATGTTTCTATTTGATCAAGGTCGTTCCTGGGCTGAAATACTGTTAACTGTCGCGGCTCTTCATCTAAGAATGCAGTGCGCCCTTTAATGAACGCGCACTAACTCTGATTAAGTGCTTACAGCTCAACTTGCTGACATCTGAACCACCTCGTGCCGTTTAACACAGATCGGGGCAGTCAGGGTTTGTCAGCCGACTACTTGATAACGGGGTTAAATCAGAGGGAGGTTCAACTCTCTTTGTGAATGCAGGCTTCTGATCGACCTTCAGACCTCAGCCTGATTCATCATCCTCCATCATTGTAAATGTCATCGGACCGTGGTTTCATCGTCTTGTAGAATCTTTCTCCATTCTTTAATCAAGTTCTTTTATTTTACTGTTCGATCTGTTTATTGGATGTTGTACCTCATATATTTTCCTCTAAATTATTGTTGTTTGTTGTTGTTTACTTCCTTGTCGGGTTCAATTGTTCCTGTGATTCTTCCGTACCTGGAGGCCATGTTCCTGACTCTGTTTCTGTCTGCAGCAGACAATCAGAGGTGTTGGCTGTCTGGGAGATCAGGAACAGTGAGTATATCTGTCACCAGGAGGGGAGGAGGAGGAGGAGGAGGGGATGAAGAAGATGAAGAAGATGAGGAGGATGAAGAAGAGTGGGCGTGGTGTTCAGCAGGAGGAGATCTGACCAAGAGATACAACAGGATGACTCTCAACTGTCAGGTCTGATTAATCTGATCAGTCTGAGTAATCTGATCAGTCTGATTAATCTGATTGATTACTAATAAAGCAGCTGTTTGTTTGTTTATTTTCAGTCCAACAGACAGAATACCAATAAGACGCTGCCGTCGACGACTCTGTCTGATAGAGCTCTGAGGAAATATGAACACAAGATCAACCTGGGTACGTTCTCTGACCAGGTTCTAACCAGAACCAGGTTTTAACCTGCTCCAGGTTCTCGTTTAACAAACTCAGTTTTCACTGAACCTGAGTCCTGAGCTCTGTATTGTTGAAGGAGTTGAATCCTCCTGGTTTGGGAATCTCAGGTTCTCAGGTAAAGTCGGGGTTGACAAACCCTGACTGCCTCGACCAGTTAAACGGCACGACGGTGGTTCAGATGTCGGGTGTTGAGTCATGCCAATCTAATCAGAGCAGAGCGCCCTGATAAAGGGGCGCAAAATCATCTCTCAGATGAAGAGAGCGCACGCTAATTCTGTGGTTTAGAGGAATTTAAAGAGATTCCAACGACAATGTCAAACCAACAAAGACAGGGAGACTGGTCACATGTTCTCTGGGTTCTTCATCTGTAATATGAGATGTAAGGACACAGAACATATGTGATCATTACTGATACTTGATTACAGTCAACACAAGGTCACATGTCTGAGAATGAGCTGTTACTGTTAATATGTTCTGCCTGGAACACTCCAGGCTGTATATGTATGAATGTGATGCTGTTGTTCAGTCTGGAACTTCATGTTAATAGCATTTCTGTTTCAGTGAAAACTGAACCTGGATCAAATAGGAAACATTCTATAAAGTGGTGGTGGGGGGTCTAATAGTCTTTGGGACAACCCCTGTCCCAGAGTCAGCCTCTCTCTGCTGATTGTTGTTGAACCTGTGGGGTGGAGCTTAGGTATAACAATTGCACACTAAGTTAACCACGTAACATAAACTGCTCGAGCAGTTTAGAGACGCAGCGTGAAATTAACATGGCAACAGATTCAGGTAAAACCTGTCCACCTTCATAGTACAGGTTAATAAGTTACACCTGACGCCACCAAGTTGGCTCCTGAAGTACTCATAAGACAGTAACGCCGCTTTGTTGCACAGGACTCTGATTTTCAACCAGGACCCTGACCCTGACCCCGATCCTGGTCCTGGTCCTGAGCTGAGGTGCCAAACTCCTGGCAAAAATTATGGAATCACCAGTCTCAGAGGATGTTCATTCAGTTGTTTAATTTTGTAGAAAAAAAAGCAGATCACAGACATGACACAACTAAAGTCATTTCAAATGGCAACTTTCTTGCTTTTAAGAAACACTAAAAGAAATCAAGAAAAAGATGTTAGTCAGTAACAAAGCTACTTTTTAGACCAAGCAGAAGGAAAATTATGGAATCACTCAGTTCTGAGGAAAAATTGGTGAATCACCCTAAATTTCCATTCTGAAACTACCACCTGCATCAGATTAGATCTACCGTCAGTCTGCAGTAAACAGGAGTGATCACACCTTGAGAGCTACACCAAGTGACTGACATGAATCATGGCTCCAACAAGTGGAGATGTCAATTGAAACAAAAGAGAGGATTATCAAACTTCTTAAAGAAGGTAAATCATCAATGCGAGGTTGCAAAAGATGTTGGCTAGTCTGGTCAGCTGTGTTCCAAATTGACCAAGTACAAACAACATGGGAAGGTTGTTAACAAGTATACTGGTAGGACCAAGGAAGACATCAAAGCATCGTAAGACAGTAAAAACTCAAAGCACATGTCTTGAAAACAGAAATGCACAGCAAAACAAATGAGGAACAAATGGAGGAACGAAAGTCAACGCCTGTGACCGAACTGTAAATACTTAAAGGAAATGGGATTTACAGAAAGCTAAACGAAGCCACTCATTAACACCTAAACAGAAAAACAAGGTTACAATGGCTAAGGAAAAGCGCAATCGTGGACTGTGATTGAAAGTCATATTCAGTGATGAACGCGAATCTGCATTGGGCAAGGTGATGATGTTGGAATCTTGTTTGGTGCCGCGTTAATGATTTATGAAGACGACTGCCTGAAGAAACATGCAAATTCCACAGTCGCTGGCGATATGGGGCCGTGTCAGGTAAAGGCACTGGGAGATGGCTGTCATATCTTCACAAATGCACAAGTTTACGCTGACATTTTGGACACTTTCATCCTATCAATTGAAAGGGCTTTGGGGATGATGAACCATTTTTCAGGATGACAATGCATCTTGCCATAGAGCAAAAACTGTGAATACATTCTGAAAAAGCAACACTGCAAATAGTCCAGAGATCTCAATCCAATTGAAAATCTGTGAAGTTGAAGAAAATGGTCCATGACAAGGTCTAACTCTGCAAAGCTGATTCAAGGCAAAAGCAATCTAGAGAAAGTTGGAGCCAGATTGATGAAGAGTACTGCTTCTGTCACCATTAAGTCCATGCTCTGAGATCAAGTAGCTGTTATAAAAGCCAGAGGTGGTGCAACAGTACTAGTGGTGTGTTGAAGTGTTCTTTTGTTGTTGCTATTTTTTTCATGATTCCAATTTTTCCTTCTGCTTGGTCTACAAAAGTAACTGTTACTGACTAACACATCTTTTTTTCTTGATTTCTTTTAGTGTTTCTTAAAGCCAGAAAGTTGCCATTTGAAATGACTTTAGTTTTGTGATCTGCTTTTTTTTCTACAAAATTAAACAACTGAATGAACATCCTCCAAGACTGGTGATTCCATAATTTTTGCCAGGGGTTGTAGTATTGAAATAAAAAGTGACGATGTGACGGATGAAAACATGATGAACTGATGAACTGACATAAACATTCATCTGCTAAAGGTTCACTCACTTACTTGTTGTGGAGCTTTCAGTCATATCACATGGTCTTCATCAGCAGCAGCAGATTGTGTTTTCATTACAGTGTTGTTGATGAAGATCATGTGACCTGACTGTTAAACACCAAAATAAGTAAGTGGACCTTTAGTGAAGAAGAAAAACACTGACCAACATTTATTGATCTTTCTACTGAAGATCAATAAATGTTGCTATTGACATTTGTTTGTTTCAGATAAACTGAATTACGCCGACTCGGTGACCAATAAAGTGACGACGATGCAGAAACAGAAAGACGCTGACACGTACGTCTGATTCACCTGAACATTGTTTTTACCTCAGGTCATGTGACTGATGTAACTAACCTCTGATTGGCTGCTGTCTGCAGGTACAGAGTGAAGGACAAATCAGATCGAGCCACAGTTGAACAGGTATGCTTTTATTTAGAAGGCCTGACAGGAAGTGAACAGCAGGATGAAAACATTCTGTCGTGTAGTTTAATGATCAATAAGCAGCAGATAATCAATATTATTGATTGTTTCCTCTGCAGGTTTTAGATCCTCGGACTCGAATGATTCTGTTTAAGATGCTGAGTCGAGGAGTGATCAGTGAAATCAATGGCTGCATCAGCACTGGGAAGGAGGTCAGATCACTCATCAATACGTTCATACTGATCAGTACACTGTGATTGGATGATGATGTTTGTCTCACCTGTGTTCACCTGTAAACCCCCATGTTACATCAGCTGATATCTCTTCAACAGCGCTGTAAATAATCATTATTTAGATTATTGATTAACGTGCTGATCGTTTCCTCAGGTGATTGATCAATCATCATCTCTAACATGTTTTAACTGGGATGATCAGTTTGATTGATTTGTTTGACCAAATGATTTTAATTTACTGTCACATGAGAGAAACTGAAGCCACAGGATTTTCAGTTTTTATTGATCAGTGGCCAAAATAGTTTCTGATTAATTTCCTGTTGATTGATCAGTGATTTGAAGCTCTTCATGTCTGAGTCGATGTAAAGTCTGATGACACAGCTGAGACGTCAGAGGAACCAGAGGTCTGTTTGTGTTTCTCTCAGAAGGTTGACGTTAGTTAGCCTAGCTTGCTAATGTTAGCCCTGAGTCATGAGCAGCTCTCGCTCACTCATGCTGCGTTTCATTTAAATCAGAGGTCAAAGGTCAGAACAGGGAGTGACGTCACCTCTGAGTCGACCTCGTTCTAGTTGAGAAGTCAGAAAAACATGGACGCTCACAGAGCCTTTATAGCTGCTCTTTCAGAGTTTAGAGAACTTCAAAACAAATCTGCTCCACCTGAAGAACACCTCAGGTGTTTACGTTAGATTTTAAAAAGACGTTCACATTTAACTGTTTGAGAAAAACGTAATGTTAAACCATGAACATGAACTGATTCAAACGTGTCTCAGACTAGCCATTGTTAGCAACCTGTTTATACACGTGATCATTGCTAACATTAGTTGTCACTCAAAAACTCAGCAACAGGAAGTCATGTGACCTGAGGATGTTACTCTGTGATTGGAGTAATGACACAGAGTCAGAGTTATGCTCTGACAGGTGACTCCTCTCCAGGTAACACCAGAGAACCACTGTCTGAACAGAAAGACTTGTTCTTCCTGCGAGCGTCGGTCTGATGTGTTTTCCAGGCGAATGTATCACGCCAACGCCAGCAGGGGAGACAGAAGCCATCAAGATCTACAAGACCTCAGTCCTGCTGTTGAGCCGGGAGACAAATATGTCGAAGGGACAGGTCAGTCACCACAGGAGAAGAAGAGTTCAGGTCAGTCACCACAGGAGAAGAAGAGTTCAGGTCAGTCACCACAGAAGAGTTCAGGTCAGTCACCACAGAAGAAGAAGAGTTCAGGTCAGTCACCACAGAAGAAGAAGAGTTCAGGTCAGTCACCACAGAAGAAGAAGAGTTCAGGGTTCCTCTCTTGTTCTTCAGGTTCCGTCATGGTTACTGTAAAGGAAACCCCAGGAAGATGGTGAGAACTTGGGCAGAGAAGGAGATGAGGAACCTCATCAGGTGAGAACCTTTCTGTTCACCCAGTAGAACCCAGTAGAACCTCATCAGGCTGTTAGATAGAAGCCAGTAAAATCTGATCTGACAGAAAGAACCCAGATCTCAGTGACCAGTAGAACCTCCTAGAATTATGTATAAGTGACAGATAGAACCCAGTAGAACCCAGTAAAACCTGACAGTGTGTGTTTCAGGCTGCAGACGGCAGGAATCCCAAGTCCAGAACCTCTGCTGCTCCGGAGTCACGTTCTACTGATGAGCTTCATCGGAAAAGACAACATGTAAGAACAAATCACAATGACTGATCAGCCATAATTATATACTAACCTCTCTTTTATTGATCAGCTCTCCTGTATTGATCGATCAGGCCGGCTCCTCTGCTGAAGAACGCCTCGTTGTCAGAGTCGAAGGCTCGTGAACTCTACCTGCAGGTTCTACAGAACATGAGGAAAATGTTTCAGGATGCTCGACTCGTCCACGCCGACCTCAGCGAGTTCAACATGCTGTAAGAGACCACACCAACCACACACACAGCCCCTTCAAAATAAAACACCCTCTGAAAATTAAAAATTAGGATCTTTATGTTTCAGAAGAACTTTGTTAATCCTCTGCTCAGAGTCAGATGACTCAGTTCAAGACTGATTTAGCCTAGCTTAGCACAAAGACAACAGAACCCGAAATGTGTGAATGAGACGTTTGTTGACCAACAGTCACTGAAGGCATCATGAAGTCTGAACTCATCGTCAGGTCATTGGTCTCATCTTTGTTCTGATTCTGCGGAATAAACTCAGCTGATACGAGCTAAATGTTGGACTGCTCCTTTAATATGTCAGGAAATAAAACTGACGTCATCTGAATAGCATTTAAGACCAGCAGTGACTCTGTTGCGTTTCACCTGTCCACAGGTATCACAATGGAGACGCTTACATCATCGACGTGTCACAGTCGGTGGAGCACGATCATCCTCACGCTCTCGAGTTCCTCAGGAAAGACTGCAGCAACGTCAACGGTGACACTGCACAAAGTTTCTACGGTTTAACTGAATGAACCCTCTGCTGCCTGACTGACGGCAGCATTTTTATTTCCCAGAGTTCTTTGTGAAACACGGCGTTGCAGTGATGACAGTCAGAGAGCTGTTTGACTTCATCACAGACCCATCAATCACCTGCCACAACATCGATCAATACCTGGAGAAGGTCTGAACACTTCCTGCTGACACACAACTTTATTTACAAAAACATCCTCAGAAAACAGAAACAAGACGTAAACACAGACAAGAACAAAGTAGACAGAAAGAAGACATTACAGTAAAAAGACAGGAATTGTTTATCTGTTTATTTATTTATTTGTTTGTTTATTTGTTTATCTGTGTGTGTGCGTGTGTGGTTGGTCATCCAGGCGATGGTGATCGCGGCTGAGCGGACGTCAGAGCAGCGATCAGATCAGGACCGAGTGGACGAGGAGGTGACCAACACAGACATGTTGAGGTGGTTACAGTAATGACCACCACTCTGGGTGAGTCTGAGTCTGTCTGACCTTTGAACTCCGCCCCCCCCCCCCAGGTGTTTAAAAAGGCCTACATCCCCCGAACTCTGACGGAGGTGAGTCACTATGAGCGAGATATTGACCTGATGAGGACGAAAGAGGAAGAGTCGGCGATCGCTGGACACGAGGACAATGTAAGAAACACCTGAACGTTAAGGACAGTAGAGACAGATGGAAATACAAAAGATAATTTTGTGATCACCTCATTTAAAGTTTTATTGTGATAGTTCAGACAGGAAGAGGTTAATTAACAGTGACCTGACGCGGAGGAAGTTATCGTTTAATCAGAGTCCAGAGACTCAGAGCTCAGACTTATGAAGCAGGTTGAACTGATCCAGATCTTTATCTGGCTTCAGTAACCTGACAAAACCACAGTGACTGACAGCTGATGCTGGTTATCAGCTGGTTATCAGTTGGTTATCAGCTGTCTAGCCTAATTCGCAGGATTTCTGATGGTTCATGGCAAAGAGGTGGAGCTGTGAGTTAAAGCAGCGCTGTCAGAACCATGAGTAAGGAACCTAATATTCGGCGAGAAGTCAGGCTGAGAGCTGCAGGTGGTTTCAGTTCCAGCCATCCTAACATGACATTTAACAAGGTGAAATGTGAACACATGATCACATGACTAGAATAGAAACAGTAGAAATAATCAGCAGTGATCAAAGTCAGGCTGAGGATTTATTGTAAATGTCCATCATGTTTTCAGGAGGAGTGAGTATTGTGCTCTTTAGTGGATGGTGATTTATTGTGAGTTAGTGTGAATATGTGATGCAGATAAACAGTGACAGTAATGTCAGAGTGTTTCAAGGCCAAGCAAAGCAGAGAGGAGAGGAGAGAGTTCATGTCTGAGCTCCATCTGACTGAGATGTTCATTTAGAATCAGCAGAAATCTTCAACAGGAAGAGAAAAGCATCTTTGTTCCATCAACATGAAGATCTAAGAGTTAAACCTGAAGTTACCTCGCAACCACTCGATCCTGCTTCATAGAACAGAGCCTGTAGGTGTCGCAAGTAAATCAGGTCTGTACAGGTGAGAGGACCTGCCACTGATGATGATGATGATGATGTTTTTCTGTGTTCAGATTCTTAAACAGACGCCATCGACTGGAAGAGAGATCTGTCAGGAGTTCAGACGGTAACAATACTCACACTCATGCTAGTGTTAGCCTAGCATTTTTAGCTTAGCGATCCTGATGGAGGTTCCTGTTGCCTCGGTTCCTGCCTCCTGAGATGAGCCTGAGGAGGAGGAGGAGGAGGAGGAGGAGGAGGGAGGAGGAGGACACAGAAGAGACAAGACGAGGAGACCCCAATTTGATGAAAGGTGTTTGACTCCTCACTGTATCTTTGAATCTTTGCTGTGCAGCTCTGAGGCTGAGTTGTGTTAACAAAGGTTTGTCTGTTTCAGGAAAAGAAGAAGATGGTGAAAGAAGCTCAGAGAAAAAGAGTAAAGTAATCAAGCACGGAAGAAGAGAAGAGAAGGTGGACAAGATGAAGAAAGGGAGATGACTTCCCGTGTGTCAGCATGGATTTCCTGTGTCGCAACTACATTGATCCCCCAGAAACATCAGCCATCATCCAGCGGCCAATCACAGCTCATATCTGCCTCATCAATATCCACTTAATCCTGCAGTTTAAAGACCAAGAGATGTGGTTGAAAGCTCCAGGAGAAGCTTCAGCAGCTGCGTCTCTGATTGGTTTAAACCGGTGACATCATCACGATTAATAAACGTCTTAATCCAACGTGTTTTCATCGTCCTTTCTTTTTCATGGTCGTTACTAACAGAGTCTGAAGACATGGACATCAGCTGTTTTAACTGACTCATCATGTCCAGGTGAGATCACCTTTACCTTCACTGTCAGTGTCAGTGCTGCAGGTGACTGGACATTCATTCAATTCAATTCAATCTCAATTCAATTTTATTTATATAGCGCCATATCACAACAAATGTCATCTCAAGGTACTTTTCATACAGAGCAGGTCTGGACTCTTTAAAATAGGTATTTACAGAGAGAGACCCAACAGATCCACCATGAGCAGCACTAGGAGACAGTGGCAAGGAAAACTTCCTTTAAGAGGCAGAAACTCAAGCAGAACCAGACTCAGGTGAGGCCATCTGCCTCGACCGCTACAGAAGGGGGGCAGGAGAGAAGAATATATATAATGGGTTCCATATAAACGCAGGTGATGCCAGTAAGAGCAGTAGTAATGATAGTAATGATAATTAAAGTATTAACTGCTGTTATAGCAATACAACTAATATGGTATAAGCAATTTCTAATTCCCGCAGCAGGTGTTGAGTGGAGTTGTAGGAGGCAGGAGAGACTTGTCATCACAGATCAGACTCTACAGCTCCAGAGGCAGAAATACCTGCAGAAAGAGACAGAAGAGGAGAGAGAGACGGAAGAGCACAATAACAGGAAAGGAAGATATTGAGTTAGTAACATGTATTTATGGGATATGAATCCACATGATGAGAGAGAGAGAGGAGAGAGAGAGAGAGAGAGAGAGAGAGGAGCCCAGTGCATCATGGAGATCTCCCGCAGTCTAGGCCTATAGTAGCATAACTATGATGGTCTGCTTCTGAGCCAACCTTAACTATAAGCTTTATCAAAGAGGAAAGTTTTAAGCCTACTCTAAAGGTACAGAGGGTGTTTCTACCCTGACCCAACTGGGAGAAGGTCTCACAGTAGAGGAGCCTGATAACTGAAGGCTCTGCCTCCCATTCGACTTTTAGAAACCTGGGAACCATCAGTAAACCAGCATTCTGGGAGCGAGAGTCCAGGACTGTAGGGGACTAAGGAGATCTTTTGGCAAGATGAGCCTGACCAATATGGGGCTTGTAAGTGAGAGGGAGGATTTTAATTCTATTCTGATTTGACTGGGAGCCAATGTAGAGAGGCTACAGGAGAAATATGGTCTCTTTTCCAGTTCCTGTCAGTAATCGCGTGTTGCAGCATTTTGAATCAGCTGCAGAGTCTTTTAGAGACTTGCTGGGGCAGCCTGATAATAATGAATTACAGTAGTCCAGCCTGGAAGTAACAATGCATGGACTAGTTTTCTGCATCTTTTGAGACAAATGCCCAATCTTGGGTGGAGGCCATTTAGGTGAAAGAAGGCAGTCCTGTAGTTTGTTTCATATGTGAGTTAAAGGACATTCTGATCAAAATGATCTCTAAGATTCTTTATGAGTTTATTAGGCAATGCCGCTTCATAGTGAGCTACGCCATTAGGAAAGTTTATTTCTGATGTTCGTAATTCAATTATAATGACTGCTTATCTCGAGTTCAGTAGAAAAATTGCTTGTCATCCAGGTTTTAATGTTCCAAGATGCCTCCGAGTTTGTAGATGATTGATTTATTAGGTTCCATTGACAGATAAAGCTGTGTATCATCTGCATAACAATGGAAATTTATGGAGTGCTTCCGATAACATTGCCCAAGGGAAGCATATACAGAGAAGATCAGTCCACACTGACCATGTGGAACTCCAAGGTTCAACTTTTTGTGTATGGAGGAGTACTTGTTAACATGTACAACCAGTTCATCAGATAGGATAGGACTTGAAACCAGTTTAGGCAGTCTTTAATGCCAACAAAGTGCTCCAGTCTCAAAAGGATGTGATGGTCAATCAGGATCAAAAAGCAGCATCGAGATCTAACAAGACAAGTACAGAAAAGTCCGTTGTCTGATGCTATCAGGAGGTCGCTTTGTAACTTTTACAAGTGCTGTCTCTGTGCTGTGATACAATCTAAATCCTGACTGAAAATCCTCAACAACTATTATCCTGTAGAAAGTCGACAACTGTTTTGCAACTGCTTTCTCTAGACTTCCTGTTAAAAGGGAGTGTTAGATATAGGTCTGTACTGGCTACGCCTGATCTAGAGTGGGCTTTAGGAGAAGTTTTGATTACAGCTGTTTTGGTACATCATGCACATAACCTGTTACCAAGGACAGATTTAATATGATCTAATACAGGACTGCAAATTAAGGGCAGAGCTTCCTTAAGCAGCCTAGTTGGGATGGGGGGTCTAGGAGACAAGTTGAAGGTTTAGATGCTGAGATAATTGATGGAGCTAAGAATGAAGGGAGAAAAGGAGTCAAGGTTAGGTTTGCAGCTGGAGTCTATGGATCCTGTATTTGACATGAATCAGTGCTGGTTGAAGGCAGGATGTGATTAATTTTATCTCTAATGGTAGAGATTCATGTGCTCTACATATTCACACTGTTTAGGCTGCACACACACGTTATATTTGTGTGTAAAAAGTAGAGAGAGATAAACTGTTGGTGATGGTGGTGATGATGTCACTGTACGCGTCATCACTTTGATAGCCGTGACTGTTTGCTTTTCTAGTTTGATAAAGTTTGATCTAGGAGCTTTGTTTTGTCTCCATTAAACAACTTTCTGTTCCGACTCAGTTAGCTTCCAGCCTGGTTCCTCCACAGAAAATCAGCTGTGACTAACTAAAGTTTGATCCTTCCAGGTTTAGTTGATCAGATCATCTTTCACAGATGAACTACACCACGGTCACGCCGCCAGCTGCCTCCAACCACTGGAGCTCTCAACTGGCTGCTCATTTAGCTCTGAGCTCTTCTAAAAGTTTTCTTCTAGAAAGTAGTGATAGTTTGAAAGAGCGGAGAAACACACCAGCCAAACAGGACTGGCAGTAGATGTAGCCGGCAGCAACGCCCTCAACAACCTCCTGTAGTCTCATTTAGACACTCATAGCAACCGCCTTTTTAAGACATGTAAAGCTTCCAAACATCAGGAGTGGGGGATTTACTGACCCATTTTATGTCGGAGAATAAAACCTGAAAATGTCTTGAGCTTAAAGAAACCACAGACCTTATTTCAGAGCATTTAAACAGAAACACATTGACAACAGGAAGTAAGCACATGCTAACTTAATTCCTGGTTTTAGGATCAGTCCTGTAGCCTGTGTTCAGATCAATTCTGATGTCACTCCAGACCAGTCAGGAGGTCAGAGGTCGACAGTTTGGAAATCTGCATGAATCAGTTTCTATAAATCCTAAAATGTAATAGTGTATGATGTATGATGAGTCACAGAGTGATGTCATTACTGCTCCTCCAGACCACGCCACCGGACCAGTGGGCTGTGGTGTCGGTTACTGTTAAAGTTCGTTTTCCTATTGGTCCACAGGTCTGTGACATCAGAACATATTGTCATGGTCACTGAAGTCACTGGAGGCTGGAGGTCAGGAAATATCTCCTCTCCTCTCTCTATGGAAAACATGAGGTGAAGGAGAACTGATGATGACTGCATTGACACCAGCCGTTATACCAACTTTATTTATACGAAGACTAACAGAGACAAACTGCTGTCGGCCAGTTCAACAGTTTCCTGTCCAACACTGATTTATAAGGAGAGAAAGTTGAACCATTAAAATAAAGATAAAAAGGAACTGTGACGGTTCAGAGTAATTATATTCAGACAGAAACATAGAGTTTCCAGTTCTGACCTTAATCTTTTTTATATTACAGAAGTTAAGAAGAGAAAATGATGTTTTAGAGGAGGGAAGGATTTCTACTGGGCTTCTGATCGGTCTCAACAGAAAAACAGAGTTTGTTGTTTCTATGTGTTGCTTAACACTGCTGCTGTTGCAAGGAATCATGGGATCATTCTCTCCTTTCCTTTTGGTAAAGGAAGCTCCAGTGTTTCTGCTGGTGGAAGGAGATAAGATAGGAAGAAGAAGAGACTCAGATTCAGCTGCAAGTTATTCAGTTTGGCTGTGATTGGCTGTCTGTCGCGAAAATGCACCTGGATGTGAAGGACTTTCCGCTTGACTTTCCTCAGAGAATCTTGATGTTTACTAACAGACTTCTATCTCTGTTTCTGTTCTGATAACAAACAACAAGGACAAACTGATTCTGTATCAGCTGAACGCTTGTCCTGACGCCCTGACGCCCTGACGTCCTGACGCCTTGATGTCCTGATGTCCTGACGCCCTGATGTCCTGATGTCTTGATGTCCTGACGCCTGATGTCCTTGACGTCTTGATGTCCCGACGCCCGATGTCCTGACGTGCTTGACGCCCTGACGCCCTGACGCCCTGACGCCCTGACGCCTTGATGTCTGATCTCCCGACGCCCTGACGCCCGGCTGTCCTGACGTCCCTGATGTCCTGACGTCCTGATGTCTTGCACGTCTCGATGTCCCGCGACGCCCCTGATGTCCTGATGTCCGACGCTCTGCTGATAGATGACACACTGCAGGTCACACACACACACACAGAATTAGCAGTGAAGACTGAATAGATGTCTGTTCACAGTCATTGGACTGACTGCATGTGTGCAGCCACTTCCTCATGACCTGGGTGACCTCTGACCCCCACCCTGCCTCACCCTCCTCCCTCAGACTCTCTCAGACTCTGCAGCTGCTCAGAACAGACCTCTAAAATCCAGATTTTTAAACAGTTCTGAATGAGACAAATGAAACACTGAGGAGCCTGGTTCTGCATTGCCATTGGCTGGACAGGATAGTGTGGGCGGAGCTGAGCTCTGATTATTGTTTGTTGTATAAAAGGAGAAAAGTTCAAAGTCGTAGAAAGTTTTTTCTTTCTTCAGATTTAACTTCACTCTCAGGTACAAACTTCGTTTCTACTGTTTCTCTTTTATTTCTCCTCTTTTTCTTTTCTACTTTTCAGTCTTTACATTTTTGTCGCCCCTCATCTTCTTTTCTTTCTTCTACTTTTGTCTTTCTGTCTCTCTCTTTCTTTTCTGTTAATCTGTTCATCTTTCTCTCTTTCCTTTTCTCTCTCGCTTTTTCCTTCCTCATGTTTTATTCTAATTTTCTTTCTTTTCCTCTGTCTTTATTCTACCTTTTCTTCTTTTGTCTCTCTCTCTCTCCAGTTTCTTTCTTCTTTTCTTTTCATGTTTTTTTTATCTTTTGTCGCTTCTCTTTTTCTCCTTTTCATTTGTTTTTTCTTTATCTTCCATTTTCATGTCAAGAGTTTTACTATTTTAGCTGTTTTCCTCTTTCCTCCTCCTCTCCTCCTCTCTGACATTCTCTCCTCTCCTCCTGACAGTCTCGCCAGACTTTTCCTGCTCCTCACTACTGGGCGGCCAACTGGACCGATTGTTCGAACTTTGGCATCTCCTGCCAAACAGGCCAGTGAGGTAAGATCCACCAATCAGAGGGTTTACACGCTGACGCCACTGTTTAATGACAGCAGGTGTTTCAGGTGAATCCTGATTCTGTTCTTACAGTGTGAATGTCATGCCAGCTGTCACCAATAGCAGCAATAGAGCTGATGCCACAGGTAGAGGAGCTTGATGTCACACAGGTAGAGGAGCTGATGTCACATAGGTACAGGTAGCTGATGTCACCACAGCCATGTCACTCAGGTAGAGGAGCTGATGTCACTTCAGGTAAAGCAGAGCTGATGTCATACAGGAGGAGCTGATGTCACAGGTTACAGAGCTGATGTCACTCAGGTAGAGGAGCTGATGTCACTCAGGTACAGAGCTGATGTCACACAGGTAGAGGAGCCGATTACAGGTAGAGGAGCTGATGTCACTCAGGTAGAGGAGCTGATGTCACCTAGGTACAGGAGCTGATGTCATACAGGTAGAGGAGCTGATGTCACCAGGTAAGGAGCTGATGTCACACAGGTAGAGGAGTTGATGTCACACAGGTACAGAGCTGATGTCACACAGGTAGAGGAGCTGATGTCATACAGGTACATTGATGTCGCCAGGTAGAGGAGCTGAGGTCAGGTTCAGTTCAGGTCTGATAAAACTGAGAACGTGAAGAATGAGAGGTTTGCGTTTGAGCTGGATCTGGTACACACACACACACACCTGACACATATACATTCTGACACACACACATACACGCCACAGAAAACACAGAGAACACGCTTCAATTAAATAGAAAAGGTTCAAAGATTGTTATGACTCTGCTTCCTGTTTTCCATGGTCACTGTGAATTTCAGTGTGACCTCACTGTGACCTCGCCAGACCTCAGTGTGACCTCACTGTGACCTCAGACCTCACTCGTGACCTCAGTATGTTTACCTGTGCTGATGTTGCAGCAGTTTGCTGTTGAACTGAGCTCCTCAACACCTCCTGCAGACATTTCACAAATAATATAAATAATAATAAGACATTTCCGGAAGGTTTAATGTGAAAATCTGCAGTTGTGTTGTTTAACAGAAAATAAAAATTACCTTCCGATACTCCAGTGTTGATGACTTTAACTCAGTGTTTTACCTGTAACCAGGTGTTTGTACAGTGTTGTACAGGTGTTTCTACTGCAGTGAGCAGAGAGAGTAGGATTCTACCAGTGATGTCAGGAATAAAGTGAAGGTGCCGTGGTCAGGATCATCCTGTCGGCGCTTTCAGCAGCAGAAGGAAGTGAAGCTGAAGAGTTCTCCGGCTGATCTGCACGGAGACGGATCAGAGTTGAGAAGATCCTGATCTCTGCCATCAGGACCAAATACCCACTGCACAGGTTCTACTCTGTCTCTACTCAAGTTCTGTTCTATTCTGTAACAGACACCATCTTTTCCTCAACATCTTTATAGTGTCATCTGTTTTCTGTTTCCATTTCATTTTGTTGTGCTTTTTTCTCCTCTTCCTCTACTGCTTGACCTTCAACCTCAGGTTCATTGGGAGGAGTCAGTAGCTGCAGGTGAGTGTCTGGAGTTGGACTGACCTCCCACCTGGACCATTGATCCCATCGACGGGACCGGGGTTAACTTCGCTCCACAGGCAGAGCCTGCCCACAAAAACACCCATGGAACCATGGCCACACATTCGTAACACCCAGCATTGCCTGTACACACCTGCAACACACACCCGTACACACCGGTAACACACCTGTAAAACACCCACATACCAGTAATACACTCCATTACCTGTAACACACCTGTAAAACACCAGCAACACACCTGTAACACACCTGTAATCAGGAACCTGCTGTTTCTCCTCACAGGTTTCTCCATTTGTGGCCATCTCATCGCCTTCACTGTCAACAAGCAGGTAAACCCACCTGCTGGGTCATTGGGGAGGTCAGAGATCGATGACATAGAATGATGTTGTTGTTAAGGTTGATGGAGTTTGGGATTGTGTGATAGCTGTGTGGAGGACAAACTGTTCTATGCTCAGAGAGGAAGAGGAGCGTTTCTGAACGGAGAACGGCTGCATGCTTCCAGACAGGAAGGTAACATCATAAGCATGCAAACGTCTGTTAATGATGGAAATGTACTGTGAGGTTACAGGTATTGGTTTTAAGGTGATGTATTCTTGATTGTCTCATCCAATCAGACATCAGCAGGTGTGTGGTGGTGACGGAGATCGGGGCAGAGTGATGACCTCATTTGTCCACTATGACTTCCAACATCTTCAGACTCCTGGAAACTACCTGTTCATGGGCAAGAACAGGCCACGCCCTCATCTCCCTCTGACAACTAATAATCAATATATCAAAGGAAATAAAAAACATGAGTAAAATAAGATTTTCACCTGTGTTAAAACTAGATGGAGACACAGTGCTAGAACACGCCTGAGCAGCTTTACTGGAAGAAAAATGAAACTACAGGGCAGGACGTTAGAAACAAAAAACCACAGCCCCATGAGCACTTAGCAGAGTGAGTTGATGTCATCATAAACCAGAAGTCATGTTAATCTTCAGTCCGTTCATCTCTGACTCCTCCGTCTATGTTTAACGTTTAACGTTGTGTTTAACATGTTGTAGGTTTAACTTGGTTAATGTGTTAAACGTGTTGTGTTTTAACCTGTTGTGTGTTTTTTGTTCCAGTGTGCGTGCATTGGGCACGGCAGCGGTCGACATGTGCTGTGTATGACAGGTGGAGCAGACGCCACTATCACATCGATGCAACGCTGGACATCGCCGCTGTCCGCCATCGTCCAGGAGGCCGGAGGCGTCGTCATATACGACGGTCGTGGCAATGTCACGTTTGACCTGCGTGTACCTGGGATGTCATTGGCATTTCAATTGTCTATACCTGGGGGCGGCCTCCTCTCTGATTGGTTGTTGTGTGTCTCAGGCTCAGAATTCACATGATGTCCAGGAGAGTCATCGCTGCCAGCTCCATGGAAGTGGCCCGCCGCATCGGGGCAGGTGATCCAGGTTCCCTGTCGCCGCAGGATGACGAGGATCTCACAGAAAAGGCTCAGGAGGTGTCACGGCGTGTAGGTCAGCGACGGAAAGTGTGACAGAGGTTTCTGGGCAGAAGGTTCTCATATGTCTGACGAAGTGTGAGCAGATTTAAAACTAATAAACCTGGTAGATCTGTTGGACCTCGAATTCATCACGTTCCTGTGCTGCTCTATCTTATCCAACACATAAACAAATATTTCATTCCCTGTTTTACTGTGAGCTCTGGCTAAATACTAGCATGCTTATGTTAGCAGTGAACCTGTCTCTCTCTCCTCACACACACACACACACACAGCACCATGTCTCCTGAGAGGAGATAAACTGAGATAACCTGGAGATAAAGTGTGACTGTGTAAATAAATAGATGGAGCTTGTTTACTGAACTTTACCTGAGGTTTACCTTGACCCATTGTCAAATACAAAGAGGAGCTGCAGGAGATAGTTTCATCGCTGACGGACAGGAGGCAGCAGCGCTCTAAGGTAGCTCCAGTCCGAAGAAGAAGAAACCTGGAAGGTGCGGGATCCGCTGACCCGCAGCAGCAGCAGAAGTGAATAGTCTTTAGACTCAGCCCAGGTGAGTTTTTATCAGGTGATTAATGTTTAATGTTGTTTTATTTTAGCTCAACAGCGGGAACTCACTGACTGAGCATCCGGTACACACCAGACTTTATTCTACAAATCTGCTGCTGTAAGGCCTCTTCGTTAATAAAGACAAAACAGCGGGACAGTCCGGGGAGGAAGGGGCGGTGTGTGTTGGCGGTTCTCGGCACGTCACCACGCATTGCTGGTTATCACGGCTGATTAATAATCTGTCAGTCAACAGTCAATATTGAGAAATAAAAGAAATAATTAAAACAGCAGAAGTTGTTGTCACATGCAGTCACTGACAGACCAATAGGTGTAGAAGGTAAAATCTGTTTCCTGTTTAATAAAGTGTTTGTGTCATGTTAGTTTGGTTTTAAAGTTTAAACTGAAAGTATGAATAATGACTCACAATTATAAAGTGTGTGTGTGTGAGTGTGTGTATGGTTTAATCTCTGTAAGGAGCTGCTCCTCCAACATGGCCGACATCTGCAAAAGAGCTATGGATCACGCCAGGCCATCGCATCAAAAGCTGAGGTCAGTCACAGTGTGTGTCACAGTGTGTGTTGGCAGTGTAGTCACAGTGTGTTGGCAGTGTGTTGGCAGTGTGTGTCACAGTGTGTTACAGGTGTTACAGTGTGAGTCACAGTGTGTAAGCAGTGTGTGCCGCAGTGTGTTGCAGTGTGTGTTACAGTGTGAGCCACAGTGTGTCAAGCAGTGTGTGTCACAGCAAAGGCCAGTGTGAGCTGTCACAGTGTAAGGCAGTGTGTTACAGTGTGTGTCAGCAGTGTGTGTCACAGTGTGAGCTACAGTGTGTTACAGTGTGTGTCATAGTAAAAGCTGCAGGTGTCACAGGCAGTGTGTGTCATGTGTCAAGCAGTGTAAGCAGGTGTGTCAGCAGTGTGCAGTGTGTTATGCAGTGTGAGTCACAGTGTGTGTTACAGGTAGCCACAGTAGTGTGTGTCAGCAGTGAGTCAAGGCAGTGTTACAGTGTGTGTTGGCAGTGTGAGTCACAGTGTGTGTTACAGTGTGTGTTACAGTGTGAGTCACAGTGTGAGTCACAGTGTGAGTCACAGGTAAGTCACAGTGTGTCACAGTGTGTCACAGTGTGCTGGCAGTGTGTCAGCAGTGTGTCGCAGTGTGTTACAGTGTGTGTTACAGTGAGTCACAGTGTGAGTCACAGGTGAGTCACAGTGTGTGCTGCAGTGTGTCACAGGTGCCACAGTGTGTGTCACAGTGTGTCAGCAGTGTGTCACAGTGTGTCACAGTGTGTTACAGTGTGTGTTAGTGTGAGCTGGCAGTGTGAGTCACAGTGTGTGTCACAGGTTTACAGTGTAAAATAAGCAGTGGTGTCACAGTGTGTGTCATGTGTGTCATGTGTCACAGTGTTGTGTGTGTACAGTGAGCTGCAGTGTGTTACAGCAGTGTGTGATACAGTGTGTGTTATGCAGTGTGAGTCACAGTGTGTCACAGTGTGAGTCACAGTGTTACAGTGTGTGTTACAGGTGAGTCACAGTGTGCCAAGCAGTGTGTGTCACAGTGTGTTATGGTGTGTCAGTGTGAGTCACAGTGTGTGTCAGCAGTGTGTCACAGTGTGAGTCACAGTGTGTTACAGTGTGTGTCACAGTGTGTTATGTGTGTCACAGTGAGTCGTGAGTGCAAGTTACAGTGTGTTACAGTGTGAGTCACAGTGTCACAGTGTGAGTCACAGGTGTCACAGTGTGTGTTACAGTGTGCTGGCAGTGTGTTACAGTGTGTGTCACAGTGTACAGTGTGTTACAGTGTGAGTCACAGTGTGCTTCAGTGTGAGTCACAGTGACATAGTGTGTGTGTTGGCAGCTCACAGCTGTCAGATGTTAGAATGTCAGATTCACCTGAAACCAGTGTGATTGGTCTTACTGTGACGCCAGGTGACACCAGGTGAGGTCAGGTGAGGTCAGAGGTGTCCTGATGTCACAGTATACAGGAGAAAACAAACTTCAGGAGGAGCAGCAAAACTGTGTCTGTATATTAAACTCTGTATTGATCTGTGTTTCTGATCTGTGTATTGGATCAGGTATTGGATCTATGTCTTGATCAGGTGGGTGCGTGAGGCTCTGTGTGATGTGACAGGAAGGTGATGATTTAAGAGTCGGCCGGCTCACTTAAGACACAAACCGATCAGAGGGTGGAGCAACTCATCATCCAATCAAAGTGAAGGAGAAATTTCAATATCATTGGGTGGGTAAGAGGATCTGCCTCCTTCACTGTAAAAGTTTATTGATCACATCAGTTCTCTACAGATCAGTACTCTCTGAAGACTCTGCAACAAATGAAAAACAGAATAGACACATCATCAGAAACAAAACAGCTCATAAAGAGCATGTTCTGTCATTGTCCTCTGTGTTCAGGGTTGAATCAATAATACTGCAGTTTTTATCAAGAAGTTATTTTCTCTCCCTCAGTCAGTCTCGATCAGACGACTCCACCACCTGGACATTAGGTAAACCTGCCAAAGGTCCCTGTACTTCTTTTATGGTGCTGGGTGACGGGTCATCGCTGAATGAGCCACCTGGGCCTGTGTGTGCTCCTTCTTTCATTAGCCCCTCATTCTGGAGTCTGGCATGGCTGGGATGGTCCTGTTCTTTCCATTAGCCTTGGTTGTTTTTGTGTTGTCGGTTGATTAATTACCTTTTGTAAATAAACGCTCTTCACTTAACACGCCCAACTTGTGTTGTCTCCGTCCTTGTCACAGTTTTGAGCTGGCTGTGACATCATACAGAATATATTTGATTTATTATTCCATTTGATTTATAAACCAGAACAAGTTAGATTTAATCAACCAGAATCTTCAGCCTCTGACGTGGTTTTTTTTATATTCATAGTGAAATCTTAAACCATGATCACTTATATTTATGAACCTTTACTGTCTTCTTCAGTCAAAGACACAGGGAAACTGAACAAGACATGGAATCAAACATTAACCTGTATATAGATGTTATATACATCATTTATATAACCTGACCTCCCTAGACGATTAGGATCTGACTCAAACTCAGAGATGTCACAGAAACACTTTCAGAATCTGGCACGATAATCAACTGTGTTTTAAAAAGGAAACCGTGAGAATTAATGATAAATGTGTGTGTGTGCCGGGTTTATAGGGAGGAGTCAGTGGTTGCAGGTGAAGCGCAGACCTCACAGACTCTCCCACCTGGATCATCGACCCCATCGATGGACCACCAACTTTGTTCACTCGCGGAGTTATTTAATCAAACAGGTTTACTGAACCAGTCAAACTGACCCATTAACTCGCTTCTGACCTTTATAACCTCCATCAGTAACATTAACATCTCTCTCTAACAGATTTCTTTTGTTGCTGTTTCCATTGGATTCTCTGTCAACAACCAGGTCCGCTTATTTCACCACCCACTGTATCATACTGCGACGACGATTACAACACTACTACACTCTGTCCTACTGTAGTACTACCTATAATGTGACCTGTTATATTGTGACCCGTTACACGATGACCCAGCACATTGTCCAGTTGTCCTTCCTTTCTCTCCGGCCCCACAGACTGAGTTCGTGTGGTCTACAGTTGTCTAGAAGACAAGATTCAAGGAAGCAGGAGGGGGAAGGGATGCTTCTAACGGAGAGCCGCTGCAGGTTTCTGATCAGGAAATTGTAATGAATAACACAACATATTTACTCGTCAACAACAGATCAGGACAACTAGTATATCCAGTTTATTATAAATGCATCGCTTCAAAGGCAGAGAGCAAATATGTCAGGAGCAGCAACAGATTAGTGCAGGTGTGATCGCACTGTTCATGTAAAACATCTGAATATGATCGAGACATCCTGAGCAGATAAACTGACTGATCTCTGTGAATACAAGAGCACAACAGTGTCATGATGCTCTGCTCCAATCACAAACCAGGATCTCAACTCTGAACAGTTTGTTTTTGTGCATCAGACATCAAACAGTCGATCATCGCCACAGAGTTTGGATCCAATAGAGACCCTGGAAGCTGTGGATAAAATCTTCCAGTCTGAGAGTATCCTCTGCATCCCTGTGCACGGGTAACACCACATCGATGCTGAAATAACACACCTGACAGTGCAGTGTTAGCATGTCATTAACAGTAATGGTGTTTTCAGTGTGCGAAAGGCCAGAACTGCAGCAACTGGCCATGCCTGCTGCATCTGGGTTGTGTTGAAGCTTGCTTATGAGATCGGGATCCAGTTTAGATGTGGGCCGCTCACTGATCGGCCTCAGAGGCTGGAGGAGTCCTGATGGATGGGAGGGTAAAGAGGTTCCACAGCAGCCTAGAGTTTATCCTGATGATTCAGCTGGTCTAACAGTATGTCCTGTGTTTAGGTGGAGAGGTGGACCTGATGTCCCGAGGATCGTCACAACAGCAGAACCATATCGCTGAGAGGATCGCTGAAGAAATCGACTCCTTCAGTCCACCCAGAGACGATGTTCAACAAAACACTGAAGAACTGAACCCACTGACGCTTGATAGTTTTAACACACTTTGAGAGAAGTAAAGTTTGTCTTAAGAAAATCAAGTTTGTCTGAGATCACATCTAATCACTACCCAGCCTGTAACTACACAGGTAACCCAGACCACAGGTGTTACCTAAAAACCACAGGTGTAACGCCATGACCACAGTGCTTCTCTCCACCTCATGTGTTGTCTGACAGGTCTGTAGAAACTGGACTCGCTTCCTCACCGCCAGGATTCAAGACCTGGGTCCAGATGGCAACAAAGATATCCTCATACAAAGTCTGTCTAAGTCTAAGTTCTAAAAGCCATGAGGGAGTGTATTTGTTGAGCAGGTAGTCCTGAGCTAACCCACCCTGTCGTTATGTGGAGTAAGAATACATGTGCCCAGGTGACTTGTATCAGGTGTGAATGGAAGTTAAATTGTCTGCAAGGATCTCAGGACTGTGTTATAGGTTGATAGTTGCGTCAGAAAGCCACTACCTCTGTTTAAAGATGGATGCTCCAGATGCACGATGTCCTCTTTACTCCTCTCTCAAACCATCTGTCCTCTCTATCCAAGATGAGGACCTTGTTGTCCTCAAAGGAATGTCCCTTCTCCTTAAGGAGTAAATGAACAGCTGAGTTTTGTGCTGATGAGCTGCTCTCCTGTGCCATGTGCTTGTGAAGTGGTTGTTTGGTTTCACATATGTTCAGGTCTGAGCACTTCTCGCTGCATTGTACAGTGTACACAAGGTTACTCAACTTGTCCTTGGGATGAACCAGTTTCTGTCTAAGGGTGTTGCCAGGTCTGAAGTGCACTGAAATGTTTGGAGGAAATTCTTTTGAATTTCTCAGACAGTCCTGCTACATGTAGGAGGATGATGCTGTTGCGACTGTTCCTCACCAGTTGGTTGGACTTGAGGCTACCATCGTCCTCGGTGAGCACAGCACAGTCCAGAAAAGGTAACCTGTGGTCCTTGGTGTCCTCTCTGGTGAACTTGATGTGTTTGTTCACTGAGTTGATATGTTCAGTGAAGACCTCCATTTCCTGGGTTTTGATTTTTACCCAGGTGTCATCCACATACCTAAACCAAAGGCTGGGTGTTGTTCCTCTGAAAGTGCTCAGAGCTTTGTTTTAACCTCTTCCATGTAGAGGTTGGCTGCAATCGGTGACACTGGGCAACCCATGGCACATCCATGTTTTTGTCTGTAAAAACCCTTGTTGTACTTGAAATAGGTGGTGGTAAGCCAGAAGTCTAATAGGGTGCAGATCTGGTCCGGGTGAGACTGTCCTGCTGTGTAGGGAGCTGTCTTGTTGTAGACGTTTCCTGACAGTCTCCACTGCCTCGGCTGCAGGTGAAAAGTGAGGTGACATCAAAACACATCATAGTTTCATCTTGAGCCAGTTCGAGTCTGTGGTGAAATCCATGGAGTTTTGGATGTGATGAGAAGTGTTACCCACCAGCGGAGCTAAAATGGTGGCGAGGTGTTTGGAAATGTAGGTGGCAGAGTCGATACTGCTCATGATGGGTCTGAGTGGAGCTCCCTCTTTGTGTATCTTTGGGAGTTCATATATAGTAGCGTAGCGTCACTGGGGTAGAGGCAGTCGTATGCTGGGCGGTCAGTGGCCTTTTTCCAGTTTTTGCAGGCAGTCTATGACTTTCTTCTTGTAGCTGGTTGTGGGGTCTTGTTTCAGGATCTCGTAGGTGTTGCTGTCACTGAGCAGTGCGGTTTAGTGTGGTAATCTGCTGTGTTGAGAACAACAGTGCATCTCCCCTTGACAGCCGGCAGGATGGTAATGCTTCGGTCCTTCCTCAGGGATGTGATGGCGTTCCTTTCCCGGATAGTGACGTTGGAGAGGGCTGCAGATACCTTCATCCTAATCTGCCTCGCACTGTGCCAGTTTGTTGGTTCTTACGGCTGATTCTGTAGCTGTAATGAGGTCCACTATGGGCAGTTGTGGAGATATGGCAAAATTGAGTCCTTTGTCTAGAATGTCCCTTTCTGTTTTGGTGAGGTCCCTGTCTGATAAGTTTTTAACCCACTTGTCCTGGTTGTCTGTCAGTGTGGCATCATTTTGTATAGGTTCAGATGATCCAGGAGTTCTTGTGTTGTTGTGTCGTGCTAACAAACATCTGATGTTTGTAGTTTTAAATGTTGAGAAGAGAAAATAACATCAGATGATTCACTTCAGTCTGCAGCTGTTAAATAGAGCAGAAACATCAGCTGACTCACACACACATATTCACACACTGTAACACACACTCTCTCTGTTTCCAGC
>BRZM01001416.1:0-58555 GCA_033238685.1 Lates japonicus
CGCCACACTGCACGGCCGCAAGAGTCAGCAGCAACACACTTGCCTCAGATGCAAACACCCAGACCCATCCTGTTGCCTGGCAGCCAGGTCCCCCCTCCCAGCGGGCACCGTGGTGGCCGAACTCTCCCAGGGTAAGAGCATCCACGAGGGTTAGAGTGCATGTGCACACACCTGTCAGCAGATTGGAAGCACCCATGCAGGCCACAGTGAAGCGGAGCGGCGACAGGTAGCCAGGCGAGCCGAAGAGGGACAGGAGCAGGAGGGAGTTCCCCAGCAGAGACACTAGGGAGATGGACCACAAGCCCACGCGAACCAGCCAGCTGCCCAACAGAGAGTCACAGGGACGGAAAGGACCTGCAAACATACAAATCATCAGCTGTAGATCAACAAACAGTGAATGATTCCCTGTGGGTTTTTTGATAAAACAATCTGCAGGCCAGTTTATAACAGCTTGCTCACGCCACTGAAGGTGTAACTTGACTTACCTGGCGTGGGTGTGCATTGGACACTTGTCTGTAGTTTGGATTCCTCTATTTCCAGTTGGAACTCTTCCAGGTCATTGTCATCTGGAATAAAGAATTGTTAGGGTCAAAAACCAGAGTCTGTTTTAGCTTGTGTGAGGTTCTCTGCTGGCTTATTCTGCATGTGTATACTTCGTATGTTCGTATGTGCATGTGCAGATTGTGTGTGGCACTGGCTGTAGAGGCTTACTATGTGAGGTCTGATCTAACATTCTTTTGCACTGACAGAAAAAAAAATTCTAGAAGATAATTGGCACTTGCATGAAATTTGATTATAATGACTGTTTTCCTAACAATTACAGGTGAATAAATTTTAATCAGTGATATGTTATGGGTTAATCATCTTTTGTTATTGTTGCCTTTAAATTCACCCAGCAATTGTTTATTTTCAGCTTTAATGGTATAGGTTTAATGGTTTTAATTTCAACTTAATTTTGGTTTATTGGTGTTTATATCTTATGCCTCCCACAGGAATGCACGGAGGGGTCAACACGTGAGTGTAAGAGCGTGTGCTGCCAGGTAGCTGTGGTTTCAGCGAGGCTCTGACATGTTTCAAATGGGCTTGTGTCAATAATTCGGCAGTGAGCAGACATATGGGGCTCAGATTTCCAGCTATTACTTTACCCCTCATTGCGGGTGTGTGCCATGTGTGTCTTATATTATGTTCTCGCACAGATACTGTAAGTGTGTGCTTTCTTACAGTGTGTGTCGGCGTGGATAGGGTACATGGCCACAGTTCTCTTGTGTAGGTCCTCATCAGTGTTGCTTTGCTCTGTGTCCCACTGACTGGCTGGCTTATAGCTATCACAGGAACCGTATACACAGCACTGGTAGGCATAAGGCATCTCTATCACCCTGTAACAAACAGATAGAAACAGTTTTGACATTAGGATAAAGGAAAAACAATGCCACAACACGATACACAACACTGCCCAGATTTGGTCCCCCATCACTTACACTGGTGGCATATTAGGAATGGATATCTCGCAAATGGCCCTTGCAAACAGAAGTAGTGATTACATCAAGAAAAACCTTTGATGTACATCTGGGCTTAGGGATATTTTTTTTAGACATTCAGTTGTGAACCTATTCCTTAAGTACATACAGACAATCTAACAAAATTACTCATCATTTGTAGGGAAAATGTAGGAAAAACATTTACTTTTCTCAAGTCTGGATCAAGTGTCTGGCGTGGATGGTTGTACGCTGTTTGTACTGTTGTTTTTTTTTACAATGGCTCTTTGCCAGGAGTTCTGTTTTGGATGATGTTCTACAGTAATGCAGACATTGCCACTTGATCACTTGCCATCTCCTATGTCTTTCAAACTCACTCTCAAGTTTTACTTCACTGCACCTTTCCAGGCCTTCAGGGATCTATGTAACAAGAATTAACTTGCTGCCTACAAATGCTTCCTCATTGTTAAAGTTCAGTTCAGGAATGGCTTGCAGGGATACAGGGCAATTAGTCCATTGTCAACCTTGGCTGCTTTTGGTAAATTGAAGATATTAATAGAAAGTTGTGAGGGGAAGGATAATTGAAGGGATGGGAAGGGATGCATTGTTCCTTACAGCCACAGGACACACACCTGGGTGAGTTATCATCTTAAATCAGTTTCTGGTGAATGAGAAACCAAAATGCAAAGTTCATGTTGCAGAATGCACTCTGTAAGAAAGAATGATGGTGCATGATGGCGTGCATTTGTATTACCTCATACGGGGAAAGTGATCAGGACTGAAGGCCTCATATAAATCAGTGTTGCCCCTCAGCTTCAGATGGGTGAGACCCCCCAAACCTGCAACAGGGACTGAGCTGAGACGGTTCTCTGTCAGGTCCCTGGGATGAATAGAGAAAGAAACAGAAGGGGGTGGGTGTCAGATTAGGCCAAGTCAGTGTTCACAAATGTGTTTTTATTCATATATAGCCAAGGGTCATCCTTGGTAACAAAAAGGTCTCTTAGATATTTAACTGTTCAGACAAGATTCTATATCAGATTCCCCCCACATAACACTTCCTGTCAGATGTAGTGTGTCTGCTTGTTTAGCTAGGCATACTAAACCAATCTTTGCACACTAAAGCAGTTTGTATTGGCATGACCTGAGATGAGTCTCCTGGCCACACAGAGGGGTTTTTCAAACATTAAATGCATATCAGTGTTCTCTGTAGACTCAGCCAAAGACAACATGTTTTGTGTGGCACAAAGTATGGGGTGTTTGTGTAGCACCAAGGCTCTTACATACAGCTTAACTTTAATTAAAGATACACACACATTTAGCATGCCTTCTAGGGGAAAAAGAGTGACACTGCTTTAGGACCAGATGAAAGGGCGAAGAGACTTAGTGACTGATATGTATCTGTATTTGCTCACAGTTTGATCAAAGAGTGAAGTGAAGCAAAGGCATCCGGGTGAATCCACTCGATCATATTCCAGCTCAGATCACTGATTAAAAAAAAGAAAGTGAACTCAGATGGACTGAAAATACACGTTGGCTGTTGTATTTTGATCACCACTAGATGACAGTAAAGAGTCATAAGTGTAGATTGTAGTTTTATCTTGACCAGTGCTTCCCAACCTTTTTTGGCTTATGACCCCCAAAATAAATCAGCATCTACTTGAGGCTCTCCTCATCACAGTATAGTGACTCTCCTTCACGGATTGTTTCATTCCAGATACTTATTCTAGTCCTGAAATTCTAGTCCTGAAATAAACCTCAGGAGGTTTATTTCAGGAGGTTTATTTCAGGAGCTGAAATAAACCTCAGGAGGTTTATTTCACCTGAAGAATAATTTTGTGTAGCAGAATTATGATTTGTGTTTCTTCTCTCCTGTTGTGTTGATCATGTGATAAAACCAAAGATGTATGTTGTAACCCCTTGGTGGGGTGTTGACCCTCATGTTGGGAACCACTGGCCTAGACAATGCATTTCCAAGAGAATAATTCATGACATGTTGGAGAAAATGTACAATTACAACTAGAGCTGACTTACAGTGCTCTGAGAGAGGTGAGCTGCTGGAAGGTGCTTGACTCTATCCTCCTGATTTGGTTATGCTGAAGCCCTCTATTGAGAATAATACATATAAGCATAAATAAGTAATGTAGAGTGTGGAGGAAACCGAATAAAAATATTGATTTTAATGCATATGTGTGTGCGTTTCTGTCGGGGGCTGAACTACTCACATCTCTTGCAGTGCTGAGCAGTGGTAAAAACTGGGCAGATCCTCTATCTGGTTGTAAGACAGCTCCCTACAACAATACACAAAGAACACACACATAAACACAGTGACCAGCTGTGGATTTATAGTGTGGGAAATTATGGGGGTGACAGGATTATTTGGGTGAACAGTCGGCTCTGTGAGCAAGGCGATATAGCAGGACAATTATTTTTTTGGAGGGGGGGCAGTGATTGTATTTCATAGCAAAGTGACTGTACGAATGGTTGCTTGGGGGCACAGCTCTCCACAGTTGGGTTTTGTGTATCAGTTTTGTACCTCTCACCCCACACCCCACCCCTTTCCAATTGTGTGTATGTACTTACAGCACTCTGAGGCGAGGCAGCTGCTCACATAGATCCAGAGGGAGAGCTGAGAGACCAGCCCGAGTCAGCGTCCTGTAGAGAAAGAGAGAATCCTCTGATCATTGTTGAAGTGCAAGCAAGCGAAAGGATCCCCCAGTTGTGTGAGTCTAACTTGGTCAGACAGGGAGCTGTAAAGGTTCGCCAAACCTGTCACTGGCTGGCATAACTAGCCTACCCCTCCTTATCCCTTTTCTGAGTCTCCTTTCCCTGTCTCTCCTAGAATCCTAAAACACACATATGTAATCTTTTTCTTTTCTCTTGGCTTTCTCTATGTGTCTCTCTCCCTCTTGTTATCTCTCGTCACTCTTCTTCCTTCATGGATGTGAACTCTGGGTATTGCATCTCTGCCCTCAACCTCGGTGTCTTCACGCATTCTTTGTTGTTGTATGTGGCGAAGCTCGACTTGATGAAATAATACTACGCATGTGTGTGGCGTTGGTGGTGTGTGTAGGGGGGTTAAAGGAGACACTCACAAAATTTCCAGGCTGGTGGTTCCTTTCAGATCGGGAAACTCTCGAATCTGGGTTGCTCCGTTAAGGGAACTGCAGTCAAATGTGGAGAAAAACTGTCAGAAAACTCTTCTCATTTTCTTTCTGTCTCTCTCTTCCTCTCTCTCACTCTCTCTCTCAATCGCGCACACACACACACACACACACACACCCATGCGTGTGCACACAGACCTTGTCTAACAGCTCATTTCAGCCATCAAACTTTTCCTCCAACATCAACACAGGCTGTTTTGGCTGTCTCACTAGACATCATAAGTCACACCATTCAACATGTTCTTACAACACACTCTCTCTTACCACATCAGCACACAGCAGAGCAATACGCTAACACAACATCATTCAGTAGGCCATTACACATGTCCACTCAACTCTCACTGCAAGGGACAGAGGATGATTTAAACAGTGTTTGGGCTAACTCACTGGAATGGTTTCTACTGACCGCATACTTACAGTGTGTGCAGCTTAGGTAAGAACTGGAAAGCGGATTTTCCCACAAACTGGATTGGGTTCTCGTAGAAATGACTGCAAGAGAGAGAGAAAAAATGTTTTGGACATTTTCAGATTAATTTGTTTTTTTGGAAGGAGTTGCGTTTTACATAATGTTGACATGAAATAGCAATTATGTGTTTATCTAATATGTGCACATTGTAGCATTAAGGATAAGCATTAAGCTCACATGGTTTGAAGCTGAGGGTTTCCCACGAAGGCCCTCTCGGGGATGGCTTTGATATTGTTGTTATGGAAGCCCCTGCAAATATAAAAACACACTGTTAGTCAGTCAGTCTATCAATATGTTTCTGATTTTGTGTACAAATGTGTGTGTATTTGGTGGAGTGACAGAGTGTGTTTGTGAGTGAGAGGCAAGTCATATGTCCTCATGTTGCACCTGCCATTGCACAGCTGAAAAACATTTTTGGATACATGAGATGTAAACACGCACACATACGCTGTATCTGTGACACATATGCACGCCGCGGAACATCTGCTGAAAGCTGAGGGAAAACATGGCTTTGTGTGTATGTGCGTGTACGTCTCTGTGTGTGTACGTGCAGGCGAGCGGGTGCGTGGGTGTGTAGCCAGCACCTGCTTAGGGCGAGAGAGATCGTATCCGAGTGCCACATTAAAATCACTTAACGGGATTACTTGGGATAACGCAACCACGATAGTCATGTCAGGCAGGTGTGTTTTTGTGTATGTGTGTGCGTGTGTACTCACAGTTCCTGAAGTTTGCTCAGTGTCCTGATGGCCACAGGGAACTCCTGCAGATCATTGTAGTTTAAATCCCTGAGAGAAACAAAAAAAGATAAACAGTCATGATTAAATATATTGAAACATCAAGCCCAAGGCATGATGGTGGTTTCATATCCCCTGCAATGGAAATCATAATTCATCCATATGTGATATTCTGTGTGTGAGAAAGTGTGTCTGATGTCTTTGTCTGTCTTTTTCTTATGCCGAAAGCTACCGAACAAAATTTCGTTATGTGGTGCATAATGACAATAAAGAATTCTTGATTCTTGGTTGCACATGTATGCATAGCCATTTCCTCTCCACTCTTAGAGGCAGACAGCTGTAGAGTGTGAAGTTTGAACGTGACCCTTGACCTTTGCTGCTCTGACCTGATTATTTAGGTCTGTCTCTGATTAGTTTCCCGGGAAACACCGAATCAAAACAACCACTGCTATAGTTGACACAGCTCATACGCTGGTGGCAGGAAAAGGGGTTTACTGTATTTCTTGTCCGTGCATGAGCATGTACTGTAGATGTGCTTATGTGCATGAGAGATGTTTGTAGTGTGCACATATGTGCTTTGCTATATTAAGAAATAAGCCTGGGAATGGTTGCATCTGCAGTGTGTGCACTGTCTTTGAAGATTCTTAGTCATCCAGGTCAAAGGATATCTAAAAGTGCTTGGTCATACCCAGCTGGATTTGTTTTTATTCTTTCAAAGTGGCAAAAAACCCTTTGATAAAGCACTGATAGGTATGTGTGTTTTTCAGTGGATGTTGTGAAATGTTAGTCTGTCCGGGTCTGCGCTGCCTTGTTTGCATACGCTGCTGCGTTTTCCAGCAGTCCTCTGGACGGCCCTTCGTAGTAATGATTTTATAATACACGCTAGGAATTGGGGAGGGTGCTGGTGATGCAGATGGTCTCTCGTATTTCTCATAAGCGAGGCCGCTGTGAGAGATTAACCCCTCATACCAACGCAATCCCCACGTCAATGACACCTGTCATCTTATCCTGCTGAATCATCTGTCTCTCCCCACCGCTGACGGCCCAAACACTTTAACACACACTATTCTGGTCTAGGTAGCTCCCATCCCTCTTTTTCTCATTCTCTGGTTTCCCTTCATCCCCTTAACCATGGCTCCCCAGACTTACACCCCATTCCTTCACATTTCCCCAGCATGCATAATGGCTTTTAAGTTGAGTGTTGAGCTGGCCGTACACTTATGAGTGCACAGGCAGGAGTACTGTGCTTATCTGCACACACATGCATGTGCCCACACACATGCTCATAAAAAGGAACGCATAGTTTTTTACACTTCAACAGGTTGTTAAGCGGCGTGCCAGAAACGGTGTTTTCATCGGACCACCATGAATTCTCCAGGAGACACAGTTGCGGCTGTCTCAATTTCTCTCACTTTCTCTCTCCACCTCTTTCATAAGACTGTGTCAGTTTTCTGCGGTTTCCACATCGGTGTGTGGTTAGGATCTAGTTATCGAAGCTACGGCACGTACTCTCACACAACTCTCCCGTAGCCACGCTGAGCCATATTTGACCTCAGCGCTGCTTAGCAATTACTTTTACAAAACACAGAGCAATCTGTTGATGTTACTTCAAGGTAATCAAAGGGGAACTTTTCATCTTCACATTCCTGCCGTTCATTTGTTGGTTGTGGTTTTGAGAGACGTTCAAGCACCTGCTGAAATTACCAGGACATTAATCATTATGACTTTACGATTTAGCGCTACACTTCATTTTTCTTTGGCACACTTGGGCCATATGATTTATAAAAACACATTAATTTCAGGTGTTCCAAGTAACACCAAACACTTCCACACACAAAAGAAGCAGGGCTGTAGTCAGACACACAGTTTGAATAAATTGATGGCTCTTGATTGTATTACCTTTTTTTAGGCTATATTTCAGGGAGTTCTTCCTATGTCTCAGGGTTATTCTAAGGCTATGTGATTGTTGTAAACACTACCGTACCAGATGAATGTTGATACTCGCTGATACTTTGTCATCACAAAGCCTGCATTAGTGTTTGGGGAAACAGAGGAGGTAGTCATTTGGGCCTATAAAATGAAATCATTTTGGGGTGCATGCATGTAGGTTTGCGTGTGCGCAAGATAATGAAATTGTCTTATATGTAATGTGTAATCCCTGTCCAAAAAGCAAAGTGTGTATGTGTGTGTGTGTGTGTGAGAGATACTCACAGTGTCTCCAGACTGTGTAAACCTTCAAAACATCTCGCGCCCATGCTCTGGATCTGGTTGTTATGGAGATGCCTGGAAAAAGGCCACAAATATTTTTCAACAAATCAGAAATTGGTTTCTGAAAAAACATTTCCACACTGCAATCACCACCGCCCTGTTCTAAGTCAACGGAACAAATAATTTCTCTGGTAAGCTGAGAAACCCCGGACTCAGGAGAATTCTGAATAAACAAATCAAGATGTCACTTACAGTACGACAAGGGCGGAGAGGTTGGTAAACGCATAATCTGGGATGTGTGTGATCTGGTTGAGGGCCAGCGTCATGGCCTGCAGGGAGGGCAGAGAGTCCAGGGCCATCACTGGGATCTCTGTTAGGGAGTTGTCGTCCAACCACAGGTGCCGTAGAGAGCGAACCCCTCTGAAAGTCCCGGCCGGAACCTCAGACAACAGGTTAGCATCAAGACGCCTGCAGGGTGAGAGGAACTCAGCTTAGCAAGATAATCACCAAGTCTAAGTAGAGTATGTTTACTCATGTGCACGCGTATCTGTGCTTGTGTGTGCATTAGTGGTTGTGTGTCGTGGCATTGAAACACTTTGGCTTACAGGAAGGTTATTATGAGAATTACACATCCTTTATTCTCCTTCTTTCATCTTTGCTGCAGCTTCTTAGAACCATCTCATTATGATTTATTCCCATGCTAAATAAGCCATGTCTAGCTTCACTAGCACAGACATGTATGAAATGTAAGATGAGAAAAACACAGACACAAACGTGTAGGAACGACTGTGGTGAGCCTGTTTTATTCTGCCTCACTTTATTTATGTTGTGTAAAGCCTTCTTCCTCCAGTGTCTGGAAAAAAAAGGAAAGACAGGAGAAGGGAGGAACGGTTTAAGATGCATCTTCAGCTGTTCCACCGTCTTTTGCTCTTTCCATTGGAGCCTTGCTGTCGCCATCAGTCCCTGACGTTTCCACCACCAGACACTAGCACTACTCCTTTCAGCTGATGAATTTATGATGCACACACATGCTCTCACACATGCACTTTCATGTCTTCAAACCACTGAAAACCTAACAAACCTCCGTCCCCCTCTCTCACTCGATGTCCTCACCCCACAGGCAACGAGCATGGATGGTGACACACACCCCACGTAAATGCATACATGCATACACACGGTCCATAGTGATGAATGATCCCCTCAGGGCAGAGTTGACAAGCTGAGACCACTTCCTCCTGCTATTCTTCTTTCTTTGGCCCTTCACACTCGTTCATTAATCTCCTTTTCCTCCCCCAGGCCCCTTTCACACTCACATTTTGTTTCTTACATCTCCACTGATGCACTCCCAGCTGCCGCAAACCCCTTTGCGTCTCACTCCTTAACTCTTGTTCGTCTTTCAAACATCCTCCCTTATCAATCTTCCACCGAGGGTCTTTGATTCTCGCGCTCCAGCTCCTCCTCGCCCCTCCGAGGCTTCAGCCAAACAAACAGCATCATCAAAGTGAAATCTGAACTTGAACTCTGAACTCTGGGCTTTTCTCCCCAGGGAAATTTTCCATCAGGAGAGGCAACTGTATACACTGGCAGATGCTCACACACAAGCACATAGAGAAACACCCTCCGGCATACATGTAAATACACATGAATGTGTGTATGCACGCACACAAATGGCTTTGAGAAATTTTCATCTTGTCTACTTCCTGAGCGCACTTTTTTTTTCACTGCCTAACATCGTCCTTGTGCATCCTGTGCTCTCCAACTGTGGACATTGTTTGTCCCTGACCCAAATCGCAGGATGAAAGCTGCGGAAGACCCTTCAACTCTCTGGTTCGTTCTCCAGGGCAAAATAATAATTGCTCCTTTGGGTGGACCTGCCAGGTCTGTAGAAGGTCCAGACAGAACCAGGAATGTTCCACAGAAGCCAATAAAGCAGCAACTATTTCCTGTCCATCACATCAAAGTCCGAGGTACGATTACAGGAGAGAGAAATGGAGACAGAAAGAGAAAGATCTCTTAAATGGTCCAGGAGATCTGTGGACCTGCCTCCTCTGGGTTTAATTCTCCAGATGGCCCAAAATGTTATACAACGGGGAACTTGGAGAAGCACTACATCGAATCACGTCTATAAAAACAGGGTTATGTTGATTTAATGCGACTTGTGGAACTCATCAGCAGTGATTATGCCGGTTAACCTGCGGGTTGGGACCCAAAACACGTCTGTCTGCTTGTGATGGCACCAAACTAGACAACAGCACTCGCGCTGTGTGTTGTAATTATTCTTCAAATGGTGAGATAAAATTTTCAGACTCCGTTTCAGTTCTCTGCTGACAAAAGGATTCTTGTCCGAGATTAAGTCATGATTTATTCCGGATGAAAGCCTCCTTTATACATTTATACCAATTTAAAACCCATGTGCTGACTCAGATGCTGTCTCTCTCTTTCTTTCTACCTGGTGTGTTTTATGTCAGTGAGAGGCGCCGACAAGCTTCACTCTCCAAAGCCTTTCCAGTAATCTTTCTCTGCTGAGCTTATCATTACTGTAATGACAAGGTGCGTCTCTGTGCGATGGCTCTGTGTGTGTACTGTGTAAGTCTCTGTGTGTGTGTTTCATTACTTGAGACGATCTCTATCTGAAGAAATTAAGAGAAGACCACACACGCTTGTGCACATACATACATAGACTAACATAGACTAAAGACAGACAGAGACATCATGATGACAGAAAATTGTTAAGTCAGACACACACACACACACACACCCCCACAAGGAGGGATGCGTTCTTGAGCTACAGTGCTTGCCTGTGAGTACACTATCTGTGTAAAGATATGTGAATGTGTGTGTGTAGGGCTTGGTGACTGTATTAAGGGAGAGCAGGCCTGCTTTATACCAGACGGGGAAACGTTGTAGGTGGTAGAGGAGTTACATGTGCACGCCCCTCCCAGTTATAGCTCCAATTTGAGTGTGTCTGTGTGATGAAGAAATATTTTATGGATATTTACAAAGAATACACTTAAAAGCAGGACACGGAGTATGTGTGTGGTACAAAGTTGGGAGAGACGGGTAGGGGTGAGGAATTGCAGATGAGGTGGTCCACACCGCACCCGCCCAAACATGCACGCTGACACACACACACACACACACACACACACACACACACACACACACACATATATATACAAATTTACACTGACCCCACAGATGAGACAATTAAGCCACCAAACACTCTCATTAGCCAGGGGGATAGCGGTGTGGGTGGTGGGAGAAGAACGAAGGAGAGGAGCGCAGGAGGAGAGAGGGGGAATTGATGGAAAATGGGTTGTTTCATTGTGCCCATTGGAGATGCTCTCCTGGCCTGCAGGCCCGCTGTTTCTGTTGGCTCCTAGATGCTACTATGAACTGCACTGACACAGCCTGAAGCTGTGACTCCTGCCGTTAGGCAGTACAGCGCCTAATGCAGAACTATTGCAGCCGGCGTTCGGGGTATGGTCTGTAATATGTCAGTGGTACTCTATACCTGCATTGCGGTTAGAGCTGAGATGTGTGGGTGGGTGGCCAGGGGATGTTTCATTCCCTGCTGGATGAGGTAGAGTAGCATGATTAGTGTGTGTATGAGAGAGAGAAACTCACAAGGACAGTAGGTTGGGTAGGTCCCATGGTGCATCATCAGGAAGTCTCTCCAGCTGGTTGTTTTGTAGCATTCTGAAATGTACATACAGATTATTCAGTCATAGGTAATACTGTATGTCTATAGGTGATAGAGTGCATGTAGTGTGCGCGAGGGCACATCAGGCAGAACAAATAATTCCATAGTGAGGGAAATCTGACACAAGAAGGAAAGGGCCAGTGAAAGCTTGAAGAGAAGCAGAGAATGAAGGATAGAGGAAAAGAAAAAGAGAAGCTCCTTGGGTGGGCTGCTGATGTCATTCTCAGAAGAATGGAGCAAAAAAGCGAAGAGGAAGTGGGGAGCAAACAATAGCCCTCTCTCTTTCCTCTCCCTCCCCATTTCTTTCTCTGTCTCTCTCTCCCTCTTTTCTTTAAAGTTTTTATGGTGGCCAGTCATCTGACATTAGCACACAAGGCGTGCAGTCTCCAGCGTGTCGCTGTCAGCAGCGCCGTTATGCCTTTATCGTGGCATTATTGTGCTACAGTAGTCAGTCTTTGTGAGTCTGTCAGTGTTAAGGCCTTTTGCCAGCTGAGCATCTGAGCTTATGATAGGAATTCTGTAACTTTTTTCTTTGTGAGTATGAAACCGTCTTGATGCCTGTTTTGTCATGACTGAGGCAGATATTTAATTTAATTTTTTTTTTCTTTTTCTCATTTAGCCAGAACTGGTGGTTAAATGTTGGCAGTGCAGTGCATTCTGGATGTCTCAAGATGTAAAGAGCATATTTTTGTGTATTTATTTCATTAATCATTGTGTCACATTCTTTCATTGTGTAGTGTATTTCACACAGTTCCCTGTGTATGATATTATGATTGCTTTGGTCCAGAAAAAATGCTGCTCAGGTTTTAGAGGATCAGGGGAATGCTTCCTCTGGGATGATGATGCCATGATAAATACATTGAATTGAGTCTTTTCCTGTTTTAAAGAAATTCCCCACGGGGAACTTTGCTGTACTGGACTCTGGGTCCAAACCCTCCTCTCTCTCTCTCTCTCTCTCTCTCTCTCTCTCTCTCTCTCTCTCTCTCTCTCTCTCTCTCTCTCTGTGTGTGTGTGTGTTTGAGAGTCAGCGGGGACCTTGCGGTTACCCTACACAAGGTCAACCCAGTCCATTTTATGTTTGACCGCAGCCTGACTTTTACTAATATATTGAGGAAGGAAACCAACAGCCCAGCTGCTCTGAGGTCAGAGAGACTGTCCAAAGCTTGCTTGGGTGTTATAGTGTGAAGCATGAATGCTTGCAGACGCGTATGAATTCAGGATATGCGTGTCCTTCCGCAGTAATGACATAATGGCCCAGGATTCACGGCTGGTACGCTCATTCTGTCTTGGTGAGTTTCACAACACAAGGTGAAAGAAGATCGACTTGTGTGCCTGGTAATCCCCCCAGATTCCCTAAAAATTACAAACCACAGTTCTCTAGCTAGGTTTATATTCTGTGGCAGAGCTTCTCAAACTTTTCTCAGTCAGGGTCCAAAAGGAATTGAGTTGGTTGCCAAGACTCATGAAAATCTCCTTAATACCCTTGTCTTGCACCCACTAGAAGTAAGGCCGCAACTCATTAGATGCCGCACTCACAAGTCAGAAGGTACAATGGTTTTTATGGTTGCTTTGCACTTTTTCATGATTTAATACTTCACAGCAGCAGTAACAGTCGGTGGCCATGGATCATAAGGCTATGAATACACTATGAGAAATGGGGTGTTAAGAGAACAGCTTTGAGTGGCTTTTTTTAAGTGAATTGTTTTGTCACTTACTGTAATCTCGGTGGGTGGTGTGACTGGGAGGTCCCAGCATTACACCTGCGAGGGTGTGTATGTGTGTGTGCGTGTATGCTTGCAACTAAAACAGGGCTTGTTTGGGAATGAAGGAGCTTCAAGCAGGGCAGGTCTCCCCCAGCCCATAAACTTTAACTGCAGTTAATGATGCATGGCCTGTGTGTTTTATTCAAGGGAGCACAGCTCCACGCCCCCCCCCCCCCCCCCCCCACCGAAAAGGCTTGAGTAGAACAACCCACCTGGGATCGGGACTGAACCACCAGAGTGGGATAGGGAGGGAGAGAGGAGGAGGTTACTTACAGAACTTTGAGGTTGTGGAGACCCTGGAGAGCGTGGCCTGAGATATACCTCAGCTGATTCCCTGAGATACGCCTAGGAGAGAAACACAGAGATCAAAAAGGACAGAACAAAAAATAAAAGTGAAAAATGAAATATAAGCACACACAGAAAATTCTCGAGAGAATATTTGCCTTTTGCTTCATTTCTATGTTTTTGGATTGAGCTATGATATGACTTCATACTTGAGTTCCTGCTTCAGGGTTACTGTTGGGGCAGTATGCAAATAACAATATTCTCTTCCATTCAGTGTGGTTGCTATTGGCCCGAAGCACACCCTGAAACCTTAACCAATCCTGGGAGCTCTGATGAGTGAGTAAAGACTGAATTGAATGAGACTGAGACTGGGTCAACAAGTGCAGCGTGAAAGCATATTTGCTTGCGTGCATGCGAGTGTGTTTATATGTGCGTATAGGGTAAGGTGTATACTATATACGCACACATGAGCTTGTGTTTGTGCGGTGTGAAGGCGTGTGCTATTTTCCATGTCCTTGAGGTAAATTGGGCTCGTTTTGAGGGGCCTTGAGGACAGCGAGGGAGAAAAACCACACACATTCACACAAGCAATCCAATCAGTTTGTTTATCAAACACAGCACCTAATGGTCATTTGTGAGTGTGTATAAGATGTCCAAATAAATAACATTCAGTCCAGCAGAGTAACTCTCAAGGTCACGAGCTGGAAGCACAGTTTAAACACAGATTTGGTCTTCACAGCTCAAGACCACCCACTTTTATTAAACACACACACACACACACACGTTAAAAGTTACTCACTGGCATCCTCCTCCTCCTCACTCCGTTGCACTACAGGTGACATTTGCCTGACATTTCAGACTTATGCTAAGCAGCCTGCCTCTGGCTGAGTTTTTCCGTCAGTGCCAGAATATTGAAATATTGATATGGAGCACAATCTGCCTTTCCAAACCACTATCATCCAGATGGTAATGGACGAGGGCTCCCAGCAAACTCCCTCTTGACATCTGATACTCATGTCAACATGTCTCGGTCTTATTACTGTGCAGTGGCAAACCGCACAACCCCACCTGCGCCTGCCAAATCTCACACTCAGCCCAGTTTAGAACTCTTATAGAGCTCGTATTTATCAACACAAACACACACACACACACACACACACACACTCCCGCATATACACATAGATGCACGCCCACATCGGCATCCTAGAATACAAAATGAACTGATCTTTATCCAAGCTATCATGGTGCCATTTAGTCATGCTGCTCAAACCACAGTCAAAACTCATTCAAACAGACTTCAACTGCGCCACATGATGTCTCAATATTTTCTCAGCGATGAAAGATGCAGATGACAGAGAGTTGATCTGTAGCGACTGCAGGGCTTTGACCCTACAAATTCCAATATTCATTCTTTTGTTTTGAGATAAAGGGGTTCAATTTGCTCTTAGATCTGATTTTCACTCATAAAGAAACCTGTATACTGCCCATTTGTTGTCCCTCTGAGGACGACAGGTCTGCTACTTCAATACCTTTTCAGTTTCCGCTGTTGCACGAGTCGGTCACCGGGGAGCATTTCAATAGCTACTTTTCCAGAGGTAACTGTTTCAATAGGCCTTGCTGAGGTCCTGACACCAGTAAAATAGATCTAAGGCTCTTTCTGCAAAGACCCCTAAGTGCCTTCTTTTGGTTCCTGTTCAAATGCAGTGATTGGTTGCAGGCGCACTAGACGGAAAATAGATATAGGTAGCAGCAAAGAAAAATAAATGTCTTTTCTATGGGGGGATGAGGAGTGCCAGTAATTTAGAGTTTTAGAAAACAAACATTGTAGTTAAGGCCATGGTATGATGTGCATGTCGCACTGCCAACCCAGCCTTTCTCTATTAGCTGCACCATTGGAGCCAAAACAGCATTAGAGTGGAATCATGCTTTTTTTGCCGACTTCATTTGTCAAAAGGATAATTATGTCGAAAGTGAAGATGGATATTGAAAAAGGAAAGAAATGTTCAGACGTTCTTGATAGACATCAACAGAACACCGGCAGTTGCCATTGACCAACAGTTTCCATGATATCAGTGTGTGTATTTATGTGTGTACGCGTGTGTAAATGATCGTACGTATGAGTGAATGTTCCGCACTTAGCCTCCTAGTCGTTCCACATCAATCTCATTCTAATGAAAGGCGCCTTGCTCTTGTCAAACCGTGGCTCCAACTGTTTTTTCTTTTAATTTGATTTGGGGATGGTTAGAATTTTTCTTGGCCCGTGGACTGCGTAGATAAAAATTCCACCTCAGCATAATTCAGCTCTATTGAAGTGATTCATAGATAAAATAACAGAAGCCAGTGTGGTTCAAACGTATGGGAGACCAGTGGGAGGGGTGCTACTGGTAACAAAGGCGAGACCACCCTGCTATCAGAGCTGATCAGTTAGGGCTTTACTGAAACATACCAACTGCTGATTATCCGATGTATCGCCATGTTCTGTTGCCTCAAAATAATAAACAAAAAGACAGATTAAAGACCTTTAGAGCAAAGACAGCATCATATTTTGGGACGCTATCAGGTAGTGATAGGACATCATAGTGGCAGCAGGGCCAGGATGGTTGATAGGAGTCGATGATGAAAGAAGATGGAGGAGATAAACAGGTCTTATCAGAGAGAGGGCAGTTCATGTGTGGGTGTATTTGTAAGTACATATGCATGTATGACCTTTTTCACCCTTGGTCCATCAATAGAAATGTTACCCCTCCTTCTGTTCGGAGGTCCAGCCTGAGGGTCAACCACTTAACCCGGAGTTAACCTCTGAAATTACTGGAGTAAAATATAGACATGTGGAAACAGTGTACGTGTGTGGGTGTGTATGTGGGTACATGTTTGAGGGAGAGAAAGAGACAAGCAGACAAAAACCAATGTTGGCAACACTAAAAGGAAAAGTTTTAATTGACCTAGATAGTCCCAGATGTGTTGTGCACCTGGAGCATCAAGACAGCCAATATTGTAACTCCTTAACCCTCACCTACGTCATACTTCTGGCCTATCGGCAGACAATCTTATCACCAAGGGGAAGACAAGCAGGGCAGCGCTGGCCTCCACTTACCACTTCTCTCCTCTTACATTTGGATTTCATTTGCGTGATGTTTGGATAGTTAGTGTACTCTCACAGGGCTGGAGAAGCCCGGGCTATTCCAGAGTTGGAGGGGAATTGCTGAAGACAGATTTATCAGAATTTCAGTCTTGAGCTGATAACAAGAGCTGGCACTGTATCCTACGCACATTCACTTAAGATGGCAATACTGTGCGTCAAGAGAGGCAAAGCCAACACTGGTAGGTTTTAAAAAATCCACTGAGATTGTTTTACCCGTCAGGCCACTTTGAATGGTCTGATTTCAGCTCTGTATTTAGGAGGTGAGTGATGGTTACAGATAATGATAAGATGAGCGTAAGAGACTCAGCCCAAACGGCTGATTATGAGGGGAGTCGAAGGAAAAAAAGCAGAGTGAAATGTGATCTGCGGAGGTATGAACAGCATGGACTTTGATACTGATGATAGGTGGAAAACACTCACCTTCTAAAGTATTTTCAGGAAGGGCTTCTAGGGGGACAGTTTTGTCTTAAACTACCCCCTGCTAGTTCCAAGATGCAATTAGATCAGAAATAGATAGCACATCTTTGATATTAGAGCAGAACATTTGAAGAGAGGGGATGTCTTTGATATGTCAGGTAGATGAGTAACCAGTCTCAGAGTCTGTACCTGGGTGTGGGCATTGCTGCCCTCTCATTAATCCATAGACACTCAGTCTACCCCTCAGTCACCTCTCTTCATGCTCCATCTGATTGACAGTTGCGTGCAGGTTTGTGTATTTGAATTAAGAGGCGATTCACTGATCAAAGCGCTAAATGAAGGCTTAATGAGAGGGATCTGAGATCAATAGAGTAAGATTTAGAAATAAGGACTCAGAGTTAGAGAAAGGGCTGGAGGGCGGGGCGATTACACTTACATCTTATTATCAATATTAATGCTGCAATGAATCAAAAGGAGGTTTAGCCTGGTGAGATTTGCTACCTGTTTTGTGAATTAATTTGATCACCTTATTTAAGGTTCAAAGGGATTAGCTGTTTGCACTTTGATACTAAAGAGGTGAGAGCTGAGCAAAAGAGATAAGAGACAATGTGCTACAATTTACATTTATGAGTAGGGCTTCAGAAAGATACTCCTTTTGCGGCTCATAAGATTTTATTCCCTCTCCTCCCCTATATTGTAAAACTGGATAAAAGCTGAACTTCTTGCCATAAGCAGATTTGTTTTGGTTTTGTAAGAACGTGGAGATCACCCAAAAGGGTAAAAAAAAAAAAAAAAAGAAAAAAGTAGAACAACTATCAAAGGCAGCGACTTCAGCTTGCAATAGCCTGCAGTAAAATGGAGATGAGGGGATATAGAAATGAATTGGAAAGGAGGGAGATAGAGTGAGGGAGGGCAGGCAGGGAGGTAGTAGAACCCAACATCAAACAATTTATCACTCTACCAGTCACAACATGCCTGGCCCTTGCCTCTCCCTGTGCTACCAACAAGTGCTGTAGACCCACATCAAACGCTTCCTCACAAACCGACTGTGTTTGTGCTTAGAGCCTGGGTTTGTTTTTCTAAGTGCTATAAGTTGTTGTAATTATAATGTGTTTAACATAACCTGCCATGCTTCATCTTTCTAAACATTCTAGACAGGGGTGGATTTCAGAAAATGTGCGTCTCCCCTCCTTGGAACATCATCATCATCTCAGCATGTCTCCAGAAATGGTCAACAGGCTTTAAAAATTGGCTTTGAGGCAGGAACATCCTCCTTGGAAGAGTTACAAAGCAACAGAACGTCTCCATAAAATGTCAGAACATGAGAGCGATACAGAGGAAGCAAGATCAACAGGGTTGTAAAACACTGGGAGGATTGTCTCTGGACAAACACTGCAGGTGGAGCTGCATCCAAGACCCCCACCCCCTTTTCCCCAATGTAGGCAAATGTCAGCTTTAATGTTCAGCATCGCTCTGCATTGTGTGGTTCTGATTATTACACCATCAGCTACATCTGACCTTTTCCGTTTTTATGACAGCAAAAGTTCAGATCGGCAATTCAATTGATGACACAAATCAAAGTTCTGAATTTAATTCAGAAGTTTGGTGTCACAGCAAAACTTCGCTCTCAGCTTTGTTCTGTTTCTTCAGGATCCAGTTTGACCGTGATTCAAAGTCAACTGAATGGTTGTCCAACTAACCTTTACTTTCATCATCATTAGCTCATGCCTCACAGGCTGCAGCTGCAAGAATTAGCAAAGAAAACAGTGGACTGTTCAAACACCCCATGCACACACACACACACACACACACACACACGACACTGCACGCTTCAAAAGTAAAAGAATCAGGTGAATGCTGACATACACACATAAGCCCCCATGAATTACTACACACTTACACACACATTCATAGCCTGAGGGCAAATCTGTGGGCAGGCTTTGTCAAACCGAGACTCGGACGAATTCTGCTGAGTGGTCAGATCAGATATCGGTGAGGTCGACCGAAAAGCGTGTTCAAAAACTTTTGCGATTTTGCTACAGCGGGTGTTCTTTCATCGGCCCTGTGAGAATGAAACCAATACTTTCTGCTTTGTGAAGTGCTGACCAAACTGTGTCTGGAGCGCAGAGTATAGAAGTCAAGAAACTTGGCACAGTCAACTTGGCACAGTGGCAGAGTTAAATTCTTAGTCTTGTTTGCTTATTTGGAGATCAGATATGCCCAGATTCAAGTCATATTTATGTTAATTTCTTACAGTTTTTGTGGCAACATATTGTTTATTTTGTTGTTTTTTTGTAGAAAATAATTGTTACCTGTCAAGATTAGTATAAAGAATCATGTCTGTTTTGGGATTTAACTCATTTAGTGTCTTGGCACCTACTGTATATGAAAATATTTCTAATCATACCCAACCATACGTATACTTGGGGCGACTTTGCCAGTTTTCAACCAGCTTTGAATAAATACAGTGTCATTATATAAGTGAACACTGTTTACTTTGTTTACTACCAACATTGTACTGATACAAAGCGGTGTGAAAATCATCAGAGTTGCCCTTTAATGCTAAGAACAAGAAAAACATAAATCTTTCCTCTTTTCATTTTCGCCAATCCCGTCCTGATGTTCTCCTATAGTGTGTGTTTGTCTTGGCAAGGGCTTGTGTCTACGTGTATACTACTCCTGCTGAGCTGCCCAGCTGAAACAAAGTCAAGGAGGACAAGAAAGCAGCAGCTTGGATGCTGAGCACAGAGCCTGCTCTCTAAACACTTTAAGGGCCATATATTCACTCTCTGAGTGAATATCAGGTTCCCCTCGCCTCCCCCTTGTATGCAGACATCCCACGATATACTAGTGTATTGCTGCAGGCAGTTTCTTGGTAGGAGAGATCAGAGGCAGGCCAGAGTCATCAATCCCCATCACTGAGGTCTGCGCGTATCAGCGGCTCAGGGAACGACTGTTTCTTGTCAGGAGTGAGTTGTGACTATGGCGGTTTATTAATTGAACATGAGTTGAATGATTTTGTACTCACAGTTCTGACAACAGGTGCAGTCGGTGGAAGGCTCTGGGCTGGATCTCACTGATGTTGTTCATACTCAGATCCCTAGAGAGAGAAAACGGGGAGCGTCAGCATTAAAGTATCAATGCGTATACCTTATCGATGTTCTTTTAAGATGTTTAAATGTTTTTCACATGACGATCCATCATCGAGAGTGGGAGTAGGACACAGAGAGAGGTTATAGGGTTAGGTAGAGAGGTTGGAGGACAAAAGGGAGGAGAAGGAGATGTAGAAGAGAATTTTCCCCAATGAATCATTGTTGGGCAGCTGTAATTTCCTCCTCGTCCCAGTGACTCTTTCTCTTTTCCAGATGTCTCACTCTACGTACTCTTAGATCTGACCCCACAGTTTCCCTCCATATCTATCTCTCTCTCTCTCTTTCTCCATCTCTCTCTCTCTCCTTTTTTATTTTTCCCCCAGGTTTCTCAGGAGACCACCTTCTTCCCGCTTTGTTCAGAAATGTAACATAGACACACTCCATTTCTCCCTGTCTCTCTGACACACTCTGACGTGACAGGGTGTGTTTGGGGAGTGTTGACGCAGCTGCGTTGTGGTCAAAGAGGGAGAGGTGCAGGATGCTCGGATACATGCATGCATGCACACACACACACACACACACACACACACGTAACCTATGAGGACAACTTATGTGTCAGCCTCTGGTAGAAAACATGTATAACCTTGTGGCCCCAGTCATGTAAGGTCATCTCTTTGATAAACACAATGAAAGCAAGGAGGTGTTACATCACCCCTTCTTTGCTTTCACAGCCCTTGGGGTCTCACATGAGTCTTCTAGAGTGAGGCTTGTGTGTGTGTGTGTGTGTGTGTGTGTATGACACTAACCATTGCTCATAAAGCCAGACCACCGGGCTAGCAAGTGTAAACTGTGCTCTCAGAAGCCCTTCGCAGTTGGGAGTTTTGACACACTGGCTGTTTGTTTGTCAAGTCAGCCAAGCTGACGGGGGGCTGGATGGATCTATCTGCAGGCGAGATCTATATTCAGCTTCAGGGGAGATGTGGAAAAAGCACTATGCAGCAGCACAGTCTTCACAAATTGAGTTGTTTGTAACCTTGTCAAAGATAACACTTAACATTAGACTCCGGGATGTTGACTTTCTGTGGGAGGAGGTGTGTTCTCACCATGTGATGAGCTTGCAATCTTTACCGTGTCCTTTTTCCATGAGATTTTGTAGGTCAGATAATTATGTAGTCTTTTTACAGCCTCTGCTGACATTGAATATTTTCCTTATGAAAGCATAATAATGGCATGTTAGTTTCCTTGCATGGGAATTTCCTGTTACGGATGCCCCCCTCCTGGGAGGTCTGACTGCGGAGGGAGAGAGGGGTTCAAGGTGTTACTCAAGGACACATATGCAGGGCGGATACTTTCGATCAGTGTTGAAGGAAAATTGGTTTAACAGAACAAAGTAGGGAATTAATCTTACAATTTCAGTACTCACATCACCATTACTGACCCTAAACTTTACTACTCAGGTCCCTGCATTATTTGTGTCATTTTTAGTGGATAACAACACATATTGATAGCTGGAGGTGGTAAAGTGCCAATGGGAAATGTTTCTATGGCTTTGCAGATGTTTAAGGGGTTATTATAGGAAATTCATTCAACTTGTTTGTAAGGCCTTAAGGATACAGACAGTCTAGTTTGGTGTGAAAATTTGAACATGATCCCATCCGCATTGCAAGAAAAACTCCACAGGGCGCCTTTAAATTATATGGCCTCATTTCTAATGTATGTTGAATTTAATTTATTCAGAAAATTGTGCAGTTAAAAGTGAATGACACTTGACTAAGCTAGCAAATGTGGTAGATACAAAATACAAAAGCTTTCAAATCCACTTCATCACCTCTTTTGGGCATTGTAATACAGTTTTGTTCTTAAAAAAAAAAAAAAAAAAAGTAAAATTATCCAGAAATGTAAACAAATTAACAAATTACATATAATTTATTACTTTTTACATGTGAAAAACTCCAAACACCATTACTGATGCCATCATGGGACCTCAAGTCTAGCTCTGCACAACAGCACTGCAGTGATGTCATGTAAATTATATGCTTCATGTCCGTCCCATTTTTTGGCACAATCTGCTCCGGCTCCAGGCAGTAATTTGGGAATGAATACAACAAGTGTAATGCACTACTGCTTGATTAAAGTCAGAGGTAAATATAAGTGATAACAAAGTTGCCATGGAAATGACACAGCGAGCAGTAACAGCAAACAAATTGACATAATCAAGACTGGGTGACATCACGTATGACACAGGAGGCAAATGATCACCTCATGGGGCCTCACGAACAATACACACACACACCTTAATCCTATTCATTGTCTGTGTACTAATATTCTACTGAGAGAAATATTTACTGGAACATTCGAGAGGGGGGATCATTAACGCATAGCAACATGCACACGCGCACACACACGCAAGCGCACACACATCGCCCAGCTTCTGGGGATGCGCTCACGGGTGGAGGCAACTCTCCATTATCTGGTCCTGATTAAAGAAGCCATAAACAAACGTTGTGTGAAGTCCATAACAGCGGCTTCACTCAGACAGAATAAACACGCAGCAATGGAGAGAGAAAATGTTTAAAAATAAAGACACACAGTGGTGAGTCATGGGGAAAGGTTGAATGCAGCTCAGCTCGGCTGTGCTCTCCAACGAGCTCATTGGGAAGCCGGAGAGAGAGAGAGACATTTCTGCTGTGCAGGCCAAGGCCTCCGCTGACAACTTGACGTATCGTTGGAAGGCGCTGCGCTATGGCTTGTTTTTAAAATCAAATAACAGCTGTGGCTTTTTTAAACCATGATAATTATGATTGATGACTACCACATGTGCATTGTGTCGGCTGGCGCTGTGACGTGCAGATATTTTCAACGCAAATAAACGGCCACAAAAGAAATGAGAAAGAGAGCGCTTAAAGATTTTGCAGGCTCCGTAGTGTATGGGAGTTTCACAATTAGAATTGGGGTTTCTGTGTCCCCATTTTATAGGGATCTCTAATGTCTCTGTGTGTGTGTGTGTGTGTCCTGTGTGAGAGAGAGAGAGGGAGACCGAGTGCAAGTATGTGTGTCAGTATCTGTGCCTGTGCAATATTTTTTTTCCATTTATAGGTGGCTGCGGTGTGTGTGGTAAGATGTCTGTCGCTCATTTTCACACCCCTATTGTTTTCCAGTCAGCCTGCAGATGTGGTGGGTACAGTCCCTGGTTGCGCTTTCACCACATCATACATTGACGCTGCCGTGGCATGGAAACGGATTGCTCTGTGGGTCTGTGTGTGTGTGTGTGTATGTGTGTGGAGTTCACATGGTTTCTTTATTTTTCATGTGAGTATTCAGTAGGGAACCGTCCTGCCCTATCTTGGCCATCGTGGCGTCAAGAAAGGAGCCAGATATTGCTCGCAGAACAACACATCTCTCAACCGACAGAGGCACACAGGCCGTCCCCTCCCCTCAGATCTCCGTCTGCCGCTGAATGATGAACTAAAGACTCCTGAGCAGCACTGGCAGCCAAGGATGCAGACTTGGAGACCCGTGCTCATCCCTCAACAAACACACAAATGTGCCTCTTAACTGTTCTTTTTATCCCCTTTTGCTGTGAATCTGCAGAATGACTGACAAAGCCCCCAGTGATCTCTTTCTGTTTCCCTGGAGAGGAATTAGATTTTCATGTGCATGCATGTAATTTGTGTGTTTAAGCACAGTAGCTCGTGTGAAATCGAGGCCAATCTTGCAGCAGTTGGAGGAGAAAAGAGAAATGGACATTTTTCCATTCCTATTCCCTCCATTGTTCCGTGATTTGCAGATATACAATGTGCTCTGATAGATCGTTTAGTCTTTCCTCTCCAAAGTGTGTGCATGCTTATGTGCATGTGAATGTAAGAGAGGAAGGTTTGGCATGGGAAGAAAGGTAAAGTGCTGGATATTTGACTGCTTTATGCTGTGATTAATAGAGTAACCATGGCAAGGAGCTTGTTTTAAGGGGGGAACGGAAGCATGAAGAAGCAGAGGTACATTTCCATTCATCAGCCTTGGCCCTTTCTCTCCCTCTCTCTTATGCCACTCTGTCGCTCACACTCAGTCTTTCTCTCCCCACCTCTGTTTCAGATTTCAACTGGAGCATGGGGTTACACAGTCCGGTAGTTACAATAATGTGATTTATCATATTTCCTCTTCGCCGTCAACAGAACTACTGAAGTATGTTATCGGTCCTGTGATCAAAGGCAGTGTGTGTGTGGGTGTGAATGTGCCCCTAGCTCCATTGTAGCCAATTTCAAACTGGAAGCATTTCTGACAAGAGCTGGTGATTTAGCGCAGCAAAACAACTGGCCACATCATATGAAAAACACCCGCTGTTTACGTTCGGAGACGCACACACACACACACACACACACACATCCACAGGCACTCGTACACACTCCAGTCTCCGTCTGGCTTTTGTGAGGTGGATGATGGACCACCCTGGTGAGTGAATATGCCCTCAGACTGGGATAGATGTGATCAGCAGTCAGGTGTCTGTTTCTAGCATCAGCACTGAAATGTGTCACTCAGACAAAGCTGAGCTGGAGAGGCCTGAGGAGAGATGACGTGATACATTTCACTTTGGAGAATTCCATTGTCTCCAAGTTAAAACAACAACAACAAAAAAAGCTGGTATGGAAAAGTTTCTGGCATGTTGTTCAAGCATAAAATTGCATGCAGGTATTGTACATAACAATGTAGGCGAAAGCATGTAAACAAACAGGCTTACATTGTTGCCCTTGAGAAGGATGTTTTTCACAACTCTCTTTCTCTCTCTTACATGTACACACACTCATACACACAAAATCACTACAAAAGAGCCATATACCCTGAGGTCTTCCCTCTCACTTCCTCCTCTTGCTCTCTCTTTCTTCTTGCCTTCCTGCCAAACCCTTTCTCCCTCACTCAGGTGGAGACTCTTACCGAACAAACAGCCAATAATGGCAGTAAGCCCTGCACCTTTGAAGGCGGCTTATCTGTGAGGGAACATTAGAGTAATAGATCTTTAGTGGAAATCAACAACCAGAGACTTGCCCAGAGGGCAGGAGTTCTGCACTAGCGCTGCTTGAGCCACACCTTGGCTGTCTTTTACAGTAACTATGACAGTAATGTCTTCAGTCGGATTCAGCCAGTCTGATCCTCTCCGCTTAGTTCTTTGAAACAGTTAAGGCCACGATGAAAGAGGATCTTTTATGCCACACAATACAACTGGTAGTCAATGCTCGGGCGCCGCCTTAAAGAGGGCCTAAATGGTGCATTTGTGTGTGTGTGTGTGTGTGTGTGTGTGTGTGTGTGTGTGAGAGAGAGACAGAGAGAGAGAGGGAGAGAGAAAATGCGTGTGTGTACTGTGAGTGAGGGTGAGGTCTAAGTGTGTTTGCTTTTTTCTATCTGAATAGACTGACTGCTCTGGCATTCAGTTTCTCTCACAGTCACACATGAGCTTGCACACACACACACAAAGAGTCAGGAAGGAGGGTACAATGCTGTCCTGCCCTCCTCCTTCCTCTAAAGATGTATGTTTTTTTTCTCTTCTCCCTCTCTCCCAGACTTCCTGGGAGGGGTACACTGCCCTTTGTGTCCGAAGGCACTCTCTCTTTATCTTTCCCTCTCTTATTCTCTCTTTCTCTCATTCACGGGGCACAAAGAGTGAGGGAGAGGGCGAGGAGAAGTCTTTCACCTGGACAAGGAGGGCCACGGGGAGGACCCGGGCCACAAAAGACCAGAAAGGGAGGGAGGAAGAGAAAAAAAGACAGAGATAACGAGGCAGAAAAGGGAGATGCGTCTGTGTTTTTGTGTTCCCATGTTTTGTGCTCTTTTCCGCTCGCTGCGGTTTAGTGGAGAATGACAGGCGGATGTCTGGGCAGAGAGAGCGGCTGTTTAGTCTGAGGCCATGTCATGGGAAACATATTCATGCCCTCTGGGACTTATTCATACCCTGGTATACCGCGCACTCACACATACACACGTGCATGTACACACTCTATGTCCGTTCCTTGTCCTCCCACACATACCCTGTCATGAGACGGAGGGGAGGGGGGTGAAAGGTCAAGCACTTCAGTAATGGAACAGGAAGTGTTGGAACAGTCGGCGCTACACAACATACAACTAACTCCAACATGTGGACAGGACTGACAGGCAGCTGTTGCGGGTAGGACATAGCTCTGGAAGGCAGAAAGGCATTCATAGCCCTGCCCATAGTCCACTAATCTGTTGTTTGGCATGTATAGTTTGTCTGGCTTTCATATATGTTTGTTACGTGACAAGTGCCAGAAAACATTTTTCTCCTACTTTCTAAATCAAAACTAACAATTCATGCCACATAAAAGAGACGTTTCAAGCTCACAGGGCAAACGCACGCCACTGATGTGTGGAAGAGGGTTACAAATTTCACCGCTTTTCCACACATCCTGAAAAGGTATCTCTTACAGAGGTGTTTTTTCCTGCACACTGATTCGAGGCAGATTCTCAGCAGTGGATACAACGGTAAATGAAACCCGATGAGTATTAGTGTCAGGCTCTATTATGACTTCATTTGGTTGAATGGCAGAAACAGGAGGACACTGGATCTAGTTAGAAGACTGCTCAAATCCACTCCTGGCTCACTGCTCCTTAACTGCTGCACTTGCAGATCTATGATCAGCTCATCTGCTCCATATATTTAACAGTACCCACGGATAACATCTAGAAGTGAACTTAGATCAGCACTCACTGAAATCTTACCCCATACCAATGAGGACATGTGGCTGCTGTTGGTTTAAAGAGATTTAGTTTGGCTCCTCGCCATGCATGTAAAAAGTCCAGATTTCCTCTTTTGCTCCTTCTCAGACATGTAATAGAGACATGAGTAAGTCTGGCTGCAGTTGCAGAGGCTCTGCAGTGGCAGTATTCCCTCCAGCCTCCCTTTACAGCAGATGAAAAATACACCTGTGAAGTCCAGTCGTAGCGAGAAGTAATACTATTGCCTTATGCCATCGGAGTGACCTGACTGCTGTTTCTGCATTCAGATCATTTAACCTGACCCTCCAAAATTAAGAGTTCTGAAAAAGATTTTATCATTCTCTCTCTCTCTCCCTTCTTCATTCATCTCCTCACCTTCTGTTTTCTACATCCCGTCTTCCACTTTCTGGACATTCCTGTGCAGTTACCCACGTTTGGCTATGCTTTGTGTGTGCCCTGAGGTGTGTGTGCACATGTGTGTGACATTTAAGTGTGTCTGTGATTGCCTCTTTGTTCCCTTTAGCTAACTCCCGTCCCAGTGGTCCATTCTCCCGACCTAATCCCTGCTAGCATCGCTGTATCAGCACTGCTCTGTGGGATGCTTTGATGCTGCGCAGGGGGATTGGATAGGGCATTAACCATCATTAAGTCAGTATGTGCATGTAAGTGTGTGTGTGTGTGTGTGTGGGTGCGTGCAAGCATGGATGCGTGTACATACATCCATGTTTCCTTGTGTGTAATGTGCACAAGAGGGTCTTGTGGGTATATATGTGTGTGTGTGTGTGAGAGAGAGAGAGAGAGAGTGTGTGTGTGTGTACACTGTTGGAAAGGGCATTAAGTATCATTAGCTCTTACTAGTCATCACCTGCACACTGCCAGCCCCACATGAGCCACTTTAGTCAGCAGGCCTGGCCAGCGATCACACAGATAGGCAGACAGAGACAGACAGACCCATGTTGAGGTACAGAGGGAACTTAGAGAGCTATGTCTTACACACATCGCTATCAACACTCATACTCATGTATGCCTATAGCTCATTATTTTTGTTTTTTATCAACAAAGATCTGGGAAATTATTGTGTTCTTTTGAATTATAAAAACGGGTGAAAACCAGATTTGCAGCACACCGCAACGACCCATTAATCTTTAAACCTAATCAGCACCTCATCAGCAGCAGAGTTCTGTTTTCTCTCCATTTTTTCTTTACCTTTTATTACCAAAAACATTTTCCGAGCTGTTTTCATCACAAAAGGAAGAAGTTTAGCTTTTAGTTCTTTTTAAACTAGCTGTTATAAAGTGCTTTACAGAAGAGAGAAAAGAAAAAGAAACAGAAGATACAGACAAGATGAGACAAAACGTGAGAGACATGCCAAAGAAAACAAGTGAGTTTTAAGATGATTTTTTTTTTTTTTTTTTATGTTGGCGCCTCCTCTAACATCCAAGGAGCAACAACAGCAAAAGAGGATCTTATGTCCTGTGAATTGTGGTAAACAAAAGCTTCTGACTGTGTGGAGACATAAAATACAAAATTTGTTTTAAACCAATCTTTCTAAATCCTTTTTAGAAAATCTGGTGAAAATCGATAGAGATGAAAAAAAAACTAGTCTCACACATGTGTTATCTGATCATAAGCATGGACTGGTACAAATGACAGCTTGCATAGGGTCATAGGTGCACATGCGTATAGATCTACACATATGCATGCATACACGCTAGGACGGTTATGGACATTTGTCGTGGCCTGGCCCGGGATAGGACAATGCCTTCTCTGTAGTGGAAAAGAGAGGGCTAGTGCACTTGCACAGATTCATGTACACGCATGCACTCATACACACACACACGCAAACATTCCCATGGATTCCCAGGGTTGGAAAGGGGCTGAATAGGAATCTGGGCCATGCAGGCATTCTGAATCCTCTCAGTCAGAAGCAGCCCTTCACCCTTCAACCACACGTCACAGGGAGCACATTCCTAGCCCCCGTGTCATACTTGCGTCACGCCGTTATCACACGAAACATATAGATTCGCATATTCGGTCAGTGAGCGTGGGTCTGACCCCAACAAATACCGACCACTGTTGTGTTTGGTCCACATAGGCTTGTGACATGTATGCCCATGTGCACATGCATGTGCACATATGGTCCAGAGACATAACTCCGCTTTACTTCCCTGATCTCCACCTCCTCCGCCCTAGTAACCTTCAAGATCTTGTGTCGTGATTGCTTTCTGCGTTTTTCTAAAGAACAGGATATGGAGCGGTAGAGCACACTATGGCCTCTGTGTCTTCTCTGCCTGCCACTCCTGAGGGAATTGTCATTGTTTCCATTGTTGTCCTCTACCTGCCTACCTGCCGTCTGTCCCTGAGCGACATTTAAAAGCCTCCCAGGTTGCTCTCAGGAAACCACAAACCACTGCTCTGTCCAACGCCAACTGCCTATCCCTTCTCTCCAACACCCTTCTGGCATAAATATCACTTTTGTTGCAGGCAGAAATGGCTTTTTCTTTTCTTTCTTTTTTTTGCTGGTGTTCACCGCAGGGGCCTCCAGGGAATCTAGAGAGTGCTGAGTAATTGACACTTTGAGGCAAACACTTCAAGTTTATGGGCGGTGAAGGGACAAAAAAAAGGGGTGAATGAGGGATGGAAATGAAGGAAGGAAATGTGAAAAAAGGAAAAAAAGTTGTGATTCTTTATCCAACTTTTTAAGCAGAACAGATTAACTATGATCGCATGTGTCACTGTTTTCTTCCTCTGTATAATCAGAGGTGCGTAACTCTCTTCCCCAGCTCTGATCACAGCTGACAGTTAGTTGGCTTGTAGCCAAAGCCCCTCCTCCTCCCAACCGACACACACGCACACACCTTGAAAACATTTACTCCATTTGGCTTGAGTATACACCCTTCACTTTTCTCAGCCCGCTGCCCTGAGCTATATGCATTCCATTTAGAATTTTTAAGAAGCACAGTGCACATCAGTGATCGTACATTTACACTTACTACGCTGCATGACCAGCTTCAACACCTGCTCTGAAAACCCGCACACAGACACACACACAGCACTTAATGTATAGATTATTCTTCTACCTGAGAGAGGCCAGTGGAAACAGGTGAGGAAAGGAGAATAGGTGGAAGGACAGACTGAGAGAGGGAGGGAGTGGAACGCAGTTGAGGCGGGGGGCTACCATAGACGCCTGGAGCCAGGACACTGATGCTGAAGCTGATAGCTGCTGTACAGAGGACCTTCACTGAGCAGTGTACACTACAAACACATACACACACACACACACACACACACGACACACTGTTTTGCTTTCTGCAATTCTTACGCTTTGTTCATTATTTCAATCCACCCAACCCCCCCACCCCCTCCATCGCCTCAAAATTTCTCTCTTTGTGTGTGTGTGTGTGTCTCTCTCTCAGACATGATGTTTACAGTGTGACCCCCGGTTGCTCATGATAGGAATCGTTCCTTCAACGTAATGGCTAAATGACACGCACACAACTGTTACAGTCATGGCCACCAAAAAGAGGCAGGATGTTGTCTCCTGCATGTGTATGTACAGTATGTGTGTGTGTGCTTGTGTGTTTGTATGTGTATACCCTTCTTAACCTTTAGTTGGTCTCTCAATGCGCATTTTCTCTCACTAATTTTTGGAAATCACCTTTATCCTTGCTGCTTTTTTTTGCCCTTTTCATCCTCCCTCCCTCTGTTTTCTTTTGCTTCACCCACTGGCCAAAGAAAAAAACTTAGCAGTCTGTATTCTACACACATAAAAGGAGTGTCATTACTTACTCCCTGGGTTTTCCCCTGTTTGTCTGTAGCTTGCGTTAGCTGTGGTTTCTGGCCTCGGCCAAAACACCGTTAGAAGTTCACCGCACTCACCGCTACCACAAAGCATCACCTAATCGCTGCTCAACTCCAGCCCCAGACTCACATACAAATGCGCACACACACACACACATACTCTTACACACACCCGTGTGCGCACAGTGAAGCCTGCTCAGGGAAGTGTGAGTAAACATAAGCACCTGACAACCTTCCAAACTGACTCTGTCTCTGTTCAAGATATCACACCAGCCAGAAAGTGAACATATAACATGATTAGATATTTGCTTTTAGTAGGTATAAGTCTATGGGGGGACAGCTGACTAATTCATTTGCTCCCAGCTAACATTTGGGACAGACAACCTACTTATTGTGTCACTGTGAAGCCACCTCTTATGACAAGTTACTTTGCTTGCAGCTATGCGTAAAACAGCTCAGATCCCCCCGATGTACATACAGTACGCAGTGTTCTCAAACTCAACACACATCAGTGCACATGCACACACACTCATGCAGATACACAAACCCTTGGGCAGTGTCTTTCCTCTCTAATCTGATATCAAAGAGAGGGGCTTTCAAAGAGTCTCACATGACAGCTCATTTTACACAAGTACCACGGGAGCACTATTGTCATAAATTTACCCACTTCGCTTGAAGTCGCCCCGGAGCATCTTTGCCTCAGAATGGTTAAATTCTTCACGAGTCACCCGCATTCAGCTCTGCAATATGATATGATTGCTCCTTTCAGATTCACATTTAATTAAGTTTCTACCTATGTGGAATGGGATGGTCCAAGTGAATCATGCATTGCCTGGATTGCCCTCTCGGTCGCTATAGCATATACAGTTGTGTTTACTGAAGAGCTCTCCGATGACATCGGTGAACATGTCATATACTTTCACAGCATTGTGTGTGGATGTGGGTTTGTGGCTGGTGGACCGCTCCCAAGCAAATCCCTGTGACCCGGTAGCCTACAGTATGTGCTGGGAGGTTAATCTGTTCCACAGCACAGTGGGGCGGTTGGTCGGGTTTGACAGATCCTGGTGGGATTGACTGGCTTCCACCGTCGTAACCTTTATACTCCAGGACTTAAATGAAACTGTAGCCTGCTGTGCCGGGTTTCTGTTTGTGCATATGCAGGCCAATGGAGAGAATGTTGTCTTGTTTATGCTGATGATTTTTATCAGCGAGGCAAAAGAGAAATTCAGACTTTGTGCTGTGTCTAATTTGTTGCGTAAGGCTCTCTTCCTGTTGTCCCACATTCCTTCCTCTTCTATCTGCAGTAATGTGTGTTTGTGACCGTGAGTGTGACTGTGTGTGTGTATGTGTGTGGGTGTGTGCGGTTGGTCCCTGAGTTTATTTATCTTATTCTAAATCAGCCCTCAAACACACTAATTGGTCCAGTTCCACCGTTAGGTAACGAGAGGAAATCAACAATTACTCTTGTGTTTGTAGGGAGTGATGTGTGTTTGTGTATGTGTGTGTGTGTGTGTGTGTGTGTAGTGGATCAGTTAAGAGCAGTGTGGTACCTACAGAGGGACCCTGTGTCATCACTGTTTTACTTCAGAGAGGGCTGAAAGGCTCAACACCTCCCTCTCAGATTCATCCCTCCCTCAGGTGTGGAGTGAGTGTGCGGTAAAAGATCATTTAGTTAAAGTATGCTCTGTTGTTGGACCCACTGCCTGATGTTCTCATAGGTAGAGTGATTCCTGGATGGAGTTAGAGACCGTATTTCACCACCATAAACTCTGCATGTGTTTTAACTTTCAAATGAACACAGTGAAATCTGGCCGGTTGCTAGCTCCCCCACAGCCAAAGAGTCCGGCATCATTCAAGTACAGTTGTCTTTTATGCGTCTCTTTTAAAAGTCGTTTGCTATATAAGCTGTTGATCTTTCCTTACTCCCTCTGAGTTCTGTCCCTCCACTCTTGTAATACTTGTAGAGCCCCTAGTGAGCAACTGCTCTATCACACCCTGTTTCCTGGATTTGACTTCTATCACTTCAATATCAGTTATCACAAAGTGTCTCTAATCTGTCCTCAGAGGCTTACGCAGTGAAGCATTTTGAAAGATCTGGCTGTAAGCCACAGTAGGGTGGTGTAAGAAACTCCTCAGATTGCCTGTCTTTTACACAATATAAGTCTCAAGCTTCTCTCCCCTGCACTTAGAAATTACTGGTGGTGAATTCCTGCAACTCATTACAGTAAAATGCTCTTGATGAATAGTATTACTAATTGTGTTTTTAATCGTATTTACAGTATGTTTATACACGTGTCATATGCTGTAGCAGAGCTTTCAAACAAACTAACAAATCATATTTAAGAATGATGTTAACTTCTCTCCAGTCTTACAAAGAAATCGCTTTCTCAAGTTTTCAAACGAAAGAAATTAGAGAATTTAATTAGTTTTCCAAGTCAAATGCCAACTTATCTGTTTAACTGAGTTTTGATGTCATAAAACAGTAAGATCCATGTGTGGAATTTAAGTGATCATTAACCCTCTAGCACATTTAGACATCTGTGCTCAAACATTTCCTCATTCACACACACACAAACACATACTTGTGTCATGTGCTTGCAGCTTACACACGCTCATATATATAAAAACACACACACACACACACACACACACACACACACACTTGCACTGGGTCTCCAGTTGGTGTTCGGAAACCTGACACTGAAAGAAGTGGTCCGGTAATTTTTCTATAGTGGACAGCACACACACACACACACACACACATTCTCACATATGCGCACACACATGTTCCCACTTGGCTCCGTCCGTTTTTATCTGCATGCGGGTTCTGCCGCCGTTTCCTGGTCACTTATCTGACTGACTGTTGCCCAATGCTCTATTTTTAAAAGAGGATGAAATCCCGGATCCAATTCAGCAACATTATTACAGATTAATGATCAAGACATCAAGACAAACAGTTGGGAAAGAAATTGGCTATCAATCGTGACAAATGAGACGAGGTTTGGGGGAGGATTGATCGAGGAGAAGGATTCAAGGTGACATACAAAGTGGCTACACAAGAAGTTAATGATTGGGAAACAGGAAACAATCAGGACATAGTCAAAGGCCTGGAGGTGGAAAGGCAAAGATGAAACAGGACGAGGTAACACACCCCGGAAGCCCCTGAACTGTTGTAACAGTAATAAGTATTACTCACAGGTAAGTGGTGAGAGGGCTGAGGTTGGCTGGCACGGACGATAGTCCCAACTCCGAGCAGTCTGCCATGATGAATATCCCATCTTTTTCGCACTGGCACGGAGACGGGCACAGTGACCCCGCCGGCCCCTGCCTGTCTTGGATCCGTCCGTACCCCCACACACCGGGGGCGGACCCCCAAGCTCCTCCAGCGGCGCAGAGAAGCAGAAGCACGGGCAGCATGTCTGACTGACCACCTGTCTGCATCTACACCTGTGGGGTTTCCTGTCTTGTCACACTTTTTAGTTTTTTTTTTGTCCTGATGTCTTAAGAGGCAGCTCTGATAAGATGAGGAAATTTTAAAGTTTCTAAATGCTCCTCTGCTGTCTCTCTCCCAAAGCCCCTTACTGTCTTTTTCGCCTGTGCTTGTCCACACTGTAAATCTGTCCCTGTCACAAACTCTACCTCTTCATCTCTCTCCTCTATCTGCCAGTCACCACTTCATTCCCAGAGGTTGACTTTGTTGCAGCTTCTTTCCCCTCTTCCCTGTCTTCCCTCTCACTCTGCCCTCGTCTTTCTCACTGTCTTTCTCCCCCCAAACACAGTCACTCTGTCTCCCTCCCTCACTCTCTCTCTCTTTGTATATATCTCTCCCACTCTCTGTCTCTCTCTCCTTTACCTATTGTAGAAGGACCGCATGAGTTGTGAATGAGCCACCCTCATTGGTCCACAATTTAGGGATGGGCTGGAGCATCTCCGGAAAGTAGGAGGGGCCCGCGATTCTCAAACTCTTCCCTCTCTTTTCTCCCTCTCTTCCTTTCCCCCTGTTTTACTCTACCCTAGAAGCTCTCTGTGAAGAGAACGAGTGAGTGTTTAGTTTGAGGAAGGGAGAGGGGGAAGGAGAGCGAGAGTGGGGGGTGGCAATACAGTACAGTGGTGTGAGACAAGATTTCTCCTTGTGGGACCTTATGAATGGAACTGAGAGAAAATGAGACAGTGTTTACAGCTGAAAGAGAGAGGAGGGGAAAAAAGCAAGCTCTGGAGGACAAGAATGAAGGCAGCAGAGTATGTGTGTGTTTGGCTGAGTGAGAGAGATGCAGAGAGGGTCAGAGTGTGTGACTGGGAGTGACTTTGGAGGAAATTGGAATTCTGACACTTCAGCACCCCTCAGTCCCCAGAAAGAGCAGAATCCAGTGTCTTGTAAGTCACACCTTCTCAGGTTTCTGCTGCTGGAATGTCGCAATCGTTGCACATGCACACACACACACACAGAAATGCACACATGCATGCATGGACACCCATAGAAAATAACAGATTATGAGTGACTGGCGCAAAGGAGTTCGCATATCCATTTCGCATACACACACCCGAGTCTATAGAGAGAGAAGTGTGGGTTTGTGAAGAAGTGTCAGCTGCCTTGGGCTAAAGACTATCTGTATTTCACAGTCTTATCTGTGCTCACTCAGAGTTTTTCCACAGAATCTTGAAAATAATCTCATTCGACTGCCCTTTCTCTTATTTCAGCACATAAATCTCGCTTGCGTAGACTTAATATTAGAAATTAAAACTTGAGCTTTTTCTGATCCAGTAAGGGGCCCATAAACAGCAGGGCTCCAGCAGGATGCATACAACTCCGCTTCATATGTTACACAACTAAGCTTTACATGCTGTGCACCTGTAAGTACAGGATGTTGCATAAGAGCCTAATGATCCATTCTATAATTATAACAAATCAAAGAAAGAAAAACTGGCTTGCCATTCAAACCAGGCGTTTTTCCCAGCAGCAAGTACTAACCAGTGAGAAGCTGCAGTAGGGAGGGGAGATAATGAACTTTTTCCAATGAGAGAGAACATTACAATAAAACACTGTACCAACTGATGGTCACAATACATTTAAGAAACTTAGCGGAAATACTAGATGGGGTTAGAATTAAATCACACCTCATAACTCCAGTTTTGCTGACTTTCATGTTTTACAGGAGGGATTACATGGTCTTCCATGAGTTGATAAAATGTGACAAGCACTTGGGCTCATAAAATCTTTTCAAACCCCACTGGATTAACTCAAAAATGCATGGTCAATGTGGACAACAAGGCAGTTTCCTTACTTCCTGGAAATCTGAAGCTTGAGGAACAGAGGATTTCATGCGACAGCAGCAGTATGTTATATGCATGCAAACGCGCACACGCAAAGCCGGGAACAAAGATGCAACATGTAAATTTATGATGCGCAAATTCCCCAAACAGGCCATGAAAAATGTGTAGCTGTGTAGAAACTGGGCCTAGAATGGGTGCAAGTCGTGCATTTTTGAAGCATAAAACTACACAGATAAATGTCTGCACCCAGTTTGAGTTTGTCTGCCCCTCTAGCCAGTCTGTCGGTCGCTCCGTCTCTCTCCTTCTCTGTCTTTCTTTCTCCACCGTTCTCTGTAGGCTGAATAGTTTCTCATTAATTAATTAACATTCCTATGCCACTGTGTTTTCTGAGGGGCCTTTGTTATGGCCCCACAAAAACTCTTTCAGAGCTTTTCTTCACATAGTCTCTCTCTCTCTCTCTCTCTCTCTCTCTCTTCCCCTCGCTCTCTCTCTCTTTTCTTCCTCTTTGTAGTGGTATGTCTGTTGTTGCTTCCTCTGTCTATTGTAAGTTTAAAAATGTTGTGTTAATTGTTTTCAAGTGATGTTTTATGGGTTTTTTTTTCTCTACTCAGTACTTAAATGAACGTAGGCAGATGTATGGACTGTTCGCAGGAACACCTTGCATGATCTTACAGTACACCCACATACAACACAAATTCATTCTCATGGGCAAACATGCGCATATACAAAAACATGCATATGCTCTTCATACACCTGCAAACTCTTCCACTCCCTGGGCTCTCCACCTCTCCCCCTCTTGTGTGCAGAGCTCTGTCATCTTTTTAAATGCTCTTTAATTGTCTGGCCCCGGGGGAGCCCTAAAACACACATACTGTAAAAAACCTGCATGTCTGGTCTCCTGCCCGTCTCTGTCTCTTTCTGTCTGTCTCCCTCTCTCTTCTTCTCATTTGCTATCCTCCTGCCTTTCAATCACAAATACGCACACAACCACGCATGACGCTCCTAACTGATAGAAAAGTAAGCTACATATTTGTTTTCGTTGCACCTGTTCTGACACAGTTGTGATGGATGTGCGCAGGGTTAAATGTGCATCATTGTAATCCAATCATCTGCAATGGGAGACAGAGAAGAAAAAAAAATTAAGCAGTTGGTTGAAAACATACATAGACTGATGCTAGTAGGGTAAGCCCATTTATGTCTCTGGTCAGCTTATTTAGCGGTTAAGTAGCAGCTCTACTCAGAAGTAAGGTCTCGCTAAACTGTGTTAACTTGCTGAATATATTGAGTTTCTTCTTCTCGCCTACAACAGAAACAGTAATTGATTGATTGAAGTTTTTGTATGTACTTTGGTCAAACAGTCAGACTATTTTGTACTAAACCCACAGCGTTGGAGGAGTATTTCCCTACATTGGAGCAGAACTGCTACTGATTTCATTGCATCAGCTGCTAAAGGGGCTATTTGTAAGTTTTGCTATCACTACTTATCCTATGTTAGCATTAACACTTGTTTACTCACCAGTCTAGAAGAAATGTTGCAAGTTCAGCATCAAACTTCATTGCTTTACTCACCAAGCGCTGTCTTCAGCAATGGAAAGGAGCATCAATGGTTTACTTCCAGTTCTATCACTTCTTTTCTACCACTGTAGTTAGCATGCTAACCAGCTGGTGACAGCCAGCTCATGTCATCACTTTCTGATAGTGACGCACTATAGCGTTCAGATTGCCATGAAGAAGTAGCACTGCTCAGAGGGGGTACTGTAACCAACAATGGCTGAAGCTCTCAGAAAGAAACCACATTAGGCGGAAGAGAAAACAGCATGATTCTGACTGCACACAGAAACATAAAAACAGCATTTGCAATTTTGTCTGATACTGTGTGAAATTGGAAAAAAAAAAAAATTAAAAATGCTCATACTGAACATACCATGCACCTTCAGGGTCTTATTTGCTGAGTTTGATACCTTTCAGTGACGTGATATCATATTTGCTGTGCAACCTGTACCACGCTATATGTAGGAGTTAACACTAGGTTGGGCTGTCAAAGATGCAGCATGATACTGTGCTGATGTTGTGGTTTTGTCTGGTGACGCTCACTTGGAATATGTATTATGAAAACATGCTCTGTAGCTCTGTATCTGACTAGGAGGATCATGTATTATGTCATTTATTTAGTTGTCAGCACATGCTGTACCTGGTGTCTTGGAATCACTCTCTTTTCAGTAAACTAAATTGCTTCATCCAGTTGTGCCAAGGGCAACACACACCAGCAGCATCTTGTCACTGTCCTATTTCCCAGCATGGATGCACATCAGTTCTTAACAGAGAGCTCTGATTGGCACATCCCAGCTGCTGGACCTTGGTACTGCTTCTAGCTCTATGATGCAGCTAGTGTGCGATAAATTGAATGACATGCCGCAGATGCAATGAGACTCCAGTGTGTGTTGCACCCTAGTAATTAATAAGCTCTGTGTGTTAATAATGTACAATTCCATACATTCCAGATAGTGGGTCAAATCAAATTCTGATCCAAGGTCCAAAAAGGCTCGGTGTGTTGGCCCAGTGTTGAATGAATGGCTCAAACACACACGCAGTTGTGTTCAGACATTTGTACATGCCACTGAAAAAGTATGCGTGCTCTCATATTCTTTTTCTCTCTCCTCCTTTCTCACTCTCTCACTCACACACACGCTATCACACAGTCTACATCAGATCAAAGCCAGTGTTCTCTCCCCTCTCCTCCCCCCCATCCTCCCCCTCGTCCTCCCCCTCTCTCCGCTATGCTCTCTGGGCTGTAAAGACTATCCAAGCAACGGCAGCCTTGAAGACACAAAGACAAGTAGCTACCTGACACTGGCACTAGCAAGGAGCACTCACACGTGTCTACCTGGGAATACACACACACACACACACACACACACACACACACAAGAACACTGGGCTCACTTGCAGCAGAAAGAGTCCATTCAGGGAAGGAACAGAGAGAAAGTAGCCGTGCAATCAGCCCCCTCAACACACACCTCCACATCCACCTCACCTCTTCACCTGGCACACACACACACACACACACAGACCTCACCTCCATTAACCCCAAGGCTTCTTTAGCCTTACAGCACATCCCTTTTCAGCACCTCTCTAATCCAGCTTATACAAGAGAGTGAGCATTAGTGCATAATTTATACACCTGCGTGCTTGTAATAGTAAATGCATGTGCTCTGCGATATGCCCATGTCTCTGGGATTCTTGAAAGTTTTTTGTTAGTTTTTCTGTACAGATATACATTACCTGTAACATCATGACAACCCACATGCAGATTCACATTTATGCTGGGAGGAAGGTTAGTGCCAAGACCTGTAACCTTCATGACTCTGGACTTGGGCTTGGGCAATGGGGGCTGGAATCTGACCTTCTTTGGTGACTTGCTCAACCTGGGGACTTGCAACTAGAACACTGGTTGTAAGTGCTGCAATCCCAAGTTGATGGAGCAAGAGAGCTGCCTCTCAAAGTCTACAAGCACAGCAGGTTTTTAATGAAATGTTGCTTTGAGTCTTTAGGAAGACTCTTTAAAGTTAGAACTGGTCTTGGTTTAAATATAAGGTGAACATACTGTAAATGTGCCTTCTGTGTTTCTCAGACCATCCTCGACCACATGCACCTGCGCTGTAAATGCCACGGCCTGTCAGGAAGCTGTGAGGTGAAGACATGTTGGTGGGCGCAGCCGGACTTCCGCATGCTGGGCGACTACCTGAAAGACAAGTACGACAGCGCCTCGGAGATGGTGGTGGAGAAGCACCGCGAGTCTCGAGGCTGGGTGGAGACGCTGCGGGTCAAGTACGCCTTCTTTAAGCACCCCACCGAGCGCGACCTGGTCTACTACGAGGGTTCGCCCAATTTCTGCGAGCCCAACCCGGAGACGGGCTCCTTTGGAACCCGCGACCGAGTCTGCAACGTGTCGTCGCACGGCATCGAGGGCTGCGACCTGCTGTGCTGCGGCCGCGGCCACAACACCCGGACTGAGAAACGCAAGGAGAAGTGTCACTGCATCTTCCACTGGTGCTGCTACGTCAGCTGTCAGGAGTGTGTGCGTGTCTACGACGTACACACGTGCAAGTGAGAGAGGCCTGCGCTTTGGGACAAAACTGACTGCTGGACTACAAGTGCTGCCCACCCACCCTTCAACCCCCACCCTGCTACTCCAGACACAGACTTGCACACACTCTGCATCCCACACAAAAACATATGCATCAGCACACACACTCAGGCCCTAATGGGTAATGGCACATCAGTAATGGATGCTTCTATAACTTTATTTTGTAAAAACCCTGCACTAGAATCCGTCTTCCAAACCACTACACCCATTTCCATAATATATCCGACCAGAGAGCGTCCTGCGTTGACCTGACCGCCCTCATTGGAAGAAGTTAAGAGTTGTGCCACTTTCCCCTGCAGCATTGGGCCATGACCCCCCAGCCCCCTCTCCCCCCTCTCCCCTTCCCCCTTTGTCTTTATTTATTTCCCCCCTCCATGCCAACACAATGCTTGTGGCATGTACAGTAACACTTTTTACCTGTGAGATTAATGCAGTTAAAAAAAGAAAAAACTTTCAGACTCTCTTTGCTTTTGAATAAAAAGCATTTTCTAACTAACACCTCACTTCTCCGGCCAGTCTGGCTGGTTTTACCTTTGTTTTTTGTTTGTTTTTTGAAACTAAACCAACCTCTACACCGTCACTTAGTGATAAGTGATACTGAACACGTCGGCAGCCCCAGGAAACCATCACTTTGTAACTACTGAACTGAACTTTAAAAAAAAAAAACAAACAAAAAAAAAAAAACTGCAGGCAAGGCATTGGAGGTGCCACAGTCCTGTCTCTTGTAAACTACTGAGCTGATGAAATCCTCAGTGTTGCTACTCCCTTGCTGACTGACTCTACTGCACCAGTCAACCCGGGAAGCCTGGAAGATATATGCTACAGCCTGATTTTATAGCCCCTGCATTTCTGAAATATTACCAATGGGCTGGGAGTGGAGGTATGCAGGAGAGGGCATGTGTGTGAACAAGCATGCTCATTCCACTAACTAACAACCCTACACATGTATATGTATGCACTATTCAGTTAGTTCATAACTCCAGGTGGTAAAAATTTGAGCATTGTTTATGCGAGCAAATTCTTCTTCATTGCAAGCTAGCAGTCCTTATGAATGACGACTTTGTTCCTACGTTCGGGCTGATGATCAACCTGTAAATTGCTCATGATTTCCACATGTGTGATGCAACAGACAGTTATACATTATTCAGTTCAAGGAGTGCTGTGGTGAAAACAACCAGAAAAAAAAAAAAAAAAAACCTGCACACAGCACTCAAATTGTATGAGTGAGTAGAAGATCATTTATGGCTGTTTCATTTTATGAATTTATGCATCAGACTTGAGTCAAGCTTTAGCATGCTTAATATTAATTCTGCTCTTACGGGCAACGTGATTATCGGGAGATCTTTTCTATCTAACACTTCACACATTCATCAGGTCCATCTTAGAGACTTAAAGCAGATCTTTCTTTTATCACTGTAATAAAAAAGAAAAAGGGGGACATGTGACGACATGTGGAGGCCAGAGTGCAGAGTGGATTCTGATTGGCTTTTACATCCATCCTTCCTTCTCTCCATATTTCTCTCTCAGTTAGACAGCTGAGGTTTTTAAGAGGCCTGATTTATGAACTTGTATTCTTGTCAGTGCACCCCAAAAACACTTCTGCCTCGCTGTTTTGGTTTTGGAGCCACTGGAAGAACAATACAGTGTAATTTACTCAGAATCATTTTTTTCAGAGGCATGGATGTCAGCCCAGTTGAGTCTGCCTGGTAGTTTTTAACTGGAGGAAATGGTTTTGAGATTGTTGAGGAAAATAGTTGTGATTTTTTGGGGTGAATAGAAAAAAAACACTTCCAGTTCATGTAGTCTCTTGATTGCTGATTCTCGAAGCTGAAGACAGTTGAGCAAGATGTGGATGTGTGTGTGCGCGTGACGGCTGCCAGTGACAAATAGTGGATGGAAAAATGGTTGGCTGGATGGATGGATGGATGGATGGCGGGCTGGCTCTTCGCAATGGTGGAACAAACTGTGAGAGGTTTCCACACAACATGTTCTGACAGTCCCACCTGCTTCCTATTAATTATATTCAACAACAAAAATACCCAGTAGTGTATAGGCTGTCCTCTCTTTGTGACATAGCTTAGCATTTGCATCATCTTCTACACAGCCCTGCCTACCTGGGCCTACCTTTCTGTGTTCAGTCCCCTCCAACCCCCAACACCTGCTTCCCCCGCTATATCCAAAGTTTTGTACAAATGTTTTAAAGTGAATAATTCCCTTTTTATTTTATAATCGTAAATGTTATGTTTTTATAAATATTATTTATTATACAATGTATATATCTGTATGACTGAGCTAAGATTATATATTTGAAGAACAAAACTGTCTCGTCTATATTGTGATTTTTGCTTCTTGGCCAGAGGTACAAACACACATATTATGCTCCACATGATACCTCATAGTTTCATATACTGTTCATGGACCACTGACTCAGAACTCTAAATAAGAAATTAGGAATTTAAAGAACAAGTTTGGTTATATTCTGTATTTTTCTTATTATCAAAATGACTTGCACAAAAATGGAGTATCATTGAAAAACTGGCTGTGAACTTGCAATGTACGGTAGTTACTTTAGGAGGATGTACTAGTTATTATGTATACTGATATGGTCCAGATGAGGCAACACAACTACATCATAATCATCAAAGGCATACAAGAGCACAAATGCAATGGTCACAGCTAATAATCCACCATTTTTATTTCACTTATATGGTATTTCACCTATAGATATAAAAAAGGAGAAAAAAAAGACCACATGCTGTTGCAACACAATTTCCACTTAGCGTGTTCACGAGGGAGGAGTAACTGATACTGAAACAACACTTTTTCCTCTTTGGGTTACATTCAAACACTTCCTCTGCAGCCTAACAGCCATGCTGCAGTAGCTACTTGGTAAATGGCAGACAGTGTTTTCTTGCTGAGTTGTACAATCATTGCTCAACACTGACGCTGCAGAGGTTAACCGCAAATGTCTTAGTAGGTTCATTTCATTTTGCCAAATTTCTCATAATTATGAGATTATGCTAGGTCATAATTATACTTCTTTATGATTACAACATGTCATAATTATGAAAAGAACACTTGATAATGAAAACAACTGGTAGATTTTTTTTTCTTGGAAGTAGCACATGGGGTTTCAAAGAGACTGAGATTTTTTCTGGGTAAATTGGACAGTGTTTCTACTAAATCAGCAACTAAAATCCAATGTATTCCTCCATGGATATGTGGGAAGTGACATATGTGTAACGTCCCTTTAAATCATTTATATGGTCACTGATTTCATGATTAATTCCAGAAACTACAAAGTTTCTTGTTAGCACTAGAATTAATTTATTAAAATAAAAAGATCAGACATGAGCAAGTACACATGGTGATAAGAACTTAAGTGAGATCTTTTAGTCATGGAGCCTCCATGTCCTGGAATGATCAGATTACAAATCTATGCATACAAATGAGGTCTATTTAAACAAACAGTATAATAATTAGTGTTTATGTACATGCATGTCTATTTGCCATGGAAATGTATGCATCTTTTGCCTTGACTCTTTCAAATACAAGATCACAATGGAGTGCTAGGGGCATCACATGGAGATTACAGCACTAAGTGTTCAGGAAATGCAATATACACAGATACCACACACCACTTATTTCTCTTATTTTACTTGTTCACATTGTGCTGTAGAGGAGGAGGTTGCCTGGTTGGTTGCTGCTGCAGAAAGCTGCAGTGCAGAGAGAAGCGCACAGAGCTTCAGGGATGGGAAGGAAGGATGCAAAGAGAGAGATGGAAACTATCTCTCGCTCGCTTCCTCCTGCCAGCCTCTTTCAGGCTTCCGTTCCTCAGCAACTGAGTGAAGAGAGACAAATAAAAGTGAGAAGAGACAGGCAGGCAAAGGAGACATGCTGCCACAAGAGAGCACCTGTCTAGTCGACCTATTTTTAGGCACGCTGCGTGTGCTAACTATACCATAAGTCTCTGAGGCTGTGATGAGAAACAAAGCTCTCGCTGCAAGTTGAAAAGTTGTTCCAAGTTTTTGTTGTTCATTACCCTGAGCTGCCTGTCCTCCTGAGGTGTATTTCACAGAGCAGGATTAGCAAGTTAGCCAGATAACTTTAAAAAGAGAAATAGCATGTGAAACTTTACCCTCTAATGGCCACGATCAACATGTATGAGAATGAATCAAATCAACAATAATGGACTGTTTTACAGATTTAGAGCAGAACAGCTGAGATATAGGAAAATAATTAGACACTTTACTAGACAATCTTTCTGATCCTGTGAAATCCCCTGACACTGTCACTGAGTGTAACTGTAATTTTTGTTTATGTGATGATAATGTGAACATGAGCTGCTGAGGAAATATGATTAAGCATGGCCTTAAGCACGTCTAAAATCCTTTTACTGCAGGCTATGGATAACCACAGAAATAAAAACAAAATAGTTAGGAATTGTTGGACAGGACCTATAAAGTTTACTAATCAATAATGAACTTTAAAGGTGCTGTTGTTTGTTTAATCCAAACGAAAACCAAAGATATAATTCTCCATTTTACAGGGGGCTTCGTGCCAGACTATTTCTTGGCCAGGAGCAGTGATGTCCTAGAGTCTTCTAATTTACACACTTTAGTTTTTGTCCTCTGTCTGGACTGTTTGTATGCTAAGCTAAGCTAAGCAGCCACCAGCCAGTACTTGCTGTACAGACACAGAAGTGGTATCAATCTTTTCATTTACTGCTTCGCAAGAAAAACAAATGAGTGTGTTTTTCCCTTAAAGCAATCTGGTAATTAAAATCTTAAGTGTAAACTTTGTGACTTTTAGGACAAAAAATCATGAACAAAAAAGCTAAGTTAGTCATACAATTACACATGAGGCAGTGTGTTTGACGCAATCGTGATGATGAAAATATTCAGTACAATCTAAAGGTGTGGGTCATTTTAGTTGTGACTTTTATTCTACTGACTCCCAGTCTGTTGGCCTATATTATTCTGTAGTTCTTCATCTGCTTCACACAGCTTGTATAACATTATTGTATAACATTCAGTTGTGAGAAACTGTGCTGTGAGGGTATAAATTACTGGACTGAACTCACAGTTTACAGATATCTACATCAGGTCTCCTCACCCCCACCAGTAAATGGTGACTAGAAAATGTAACCATGCAGCCTGATGACGGCCTTACCACTGAAGGATGCCTCTTTTTCACTTTGGCTCCACTGAGTCTAGATTGCCACAAACTTATCAGAACCCAGTCTGCAGGGGAAAAAATGTCTATTATTAATCACACTTGATACAATGATCAAAATGTAAACATTTAGTGATTTGGACTGGGTTTTTCCTTTCTTTGCTACACAAGTGACAGATGTGTACTTGGTGCGAGTGTTCAGTGTCACTGATGATCCCATTTTGCTCAAAGGAGTCGGGTTAGAAACAGGAAAGAAATACTTACGCTCCTTCATCCTTCAATAGACTCAGGAACTTGCTAACTCTGTGGTCAGGATCCATCTAAAAAGACAGACACATTACATCTTAGTGCTAACATACACACAGTAAAAAAAACAACTTACATTTACTAGCAGGTCTTATTTCCTTTTGGAACAAGCACTGGTTTAATTTAAAATTCAGAAGCAAGGTGTTGAAACATCAGAGCACTTTGCAAAAGTGGCAGTTCCTGGAGTTCACGCTTCAGTTTGAACAAACAGGAGGTGGGGAGAGGAAGTAAAATTAATGGCAACTCATGTGTAATAATCCTACAGTATGTCTGGAATTGCTTGCAGCTACTAGAGTTTAGATTACGAGAGCAGTTAGAAACATTGAATGAGAGGGAAAGATAAAAGAGAAAACCGACACTAACTATCAATGTGTATGTGTAGCTGTGCGGTGTTTGCAGCATGTCTCGGCAAAACACAGGTTCATACTTCTTCAGGCCTGTGATGGGTGTGTGTTGGGGGCCTGTTATGCAAACATGGCTGCATTTGTGCATACCACAGCAATTACACAGCATCCAGCCTCAACAAACAGGCTGTGCTATCATCAACATACCACAGACACACAGTCAGGAGGAAAAATTAACACCAGCCAGCAGTCAGATTTAGGTCAATTTCTACTGCTGCTTGCTGTGAGTCTGCTACCTGTTTTGTCAAGTAACCAAACATTACTTGGAAGCCGGTGGAGCTGACTTTTGAGTTGGACCTGCCACTGTGGGCTGCAAACAGAAAATTCCTGTCTTGGGAGCACTGGAAAAGAAGCTGCTGTGAATCAAAAGATCTTTGGATCAAGCAGTTCCAACACTACAGTTGGAACTTCGTTAGGCTCAGGCCTGAGGTAAGTTCTGTCTAAGAAAATGTCTTTTGGATCTCAATTCGTAAACGACATGTTAAGATTTAAAAAGAGCAATCAACCAATGTTTTACTACACTTCAATGACTTTGGGGGATTTGCAAGAAACAGATTTAAAACAGAACTGATGCAGCAATGGCCATATTCACACTGAAAAAAGCCCTGCTTTCAACACATTGTTCATACACTGGTGAGACAATGAAATCTGATCTGGGAAGTCCAGTTGGATGAGGTGATTTATATGTTTAAAGGCTTATTAGATGCCAAAACACAGTGACAGGATTTTATGATTTGGGTCAAGAGCCAAATGTGCTGGCTACCCTTATACCCCTGCCTCTGTAGATCCAAACCTGACGGCAGAGTCAGAGGGGATTTTGCATTGGAACTGACTCCACCTTTTTCGCTTCACACAGACCTTTAGCTGCCTGAACTTTGACAGGTGAAATTACATGGCTCTTTGATGTCCAGGCTGTTTGAGAGAGGGGATGGGACTGATTGAGGATATATGGTTTGTTAATATTCTTGTTATATAATTGCATACAAGCAGGAGAAAAGAAAGGATGCTGCTTGGCTCCAGCGAGCACAAGGACAGTGACAGATGTTAGTGACATTAAGTAGACTGTTGTTTTTTGCCTTCTAGCCATGCTAACACCTACACTTTATGTTTACAACTCTACCCATGCAATTTCCTGTCCTCCGTGCCTTTGGTCACAATGCCAATATTAGTAATATGTTTGCAGCTTAAGACCAAAATGTAGAATTATAATATGCTAATAACAAATCCACAGTATCTTTGTATCTGAACCAAACTAAACCCAGGCAATCCACCCCAATCTGACAACAAGACAACAAATCTTATCAGAGATGTTGCAGTTAAGTTGCTATCTTTGAAGCCATGTGTTCCTACACTGGTACAAAATTTAATTCCACCAGTGTTTTCTCTCCTTTTGCAATGTACTGTCTTGTTATTGAAGAGAACCAGCAGAATGCTAGCCACATGTTTGTTGAGTGGGTGTTTATAGGTGAGTAATGTCGAATAACGTTTTCAATAAGCTGCATTTTATGCGCTGGCATTGAAATGAAACCATCAGTCCTTATGACCCCCATTCAAATCACAAGGATTCCCAAGAACTCTAAATCTGAGAAAGTGGTGTGTGATTATCTCTACTTTTTACAGAACCAATCAAACTGATTATCCTGGTGTTTTGACAGGGTCAGGCCCCTACAAGGGTTTCATATAAACATAAGTAACTACACCAATTTCCACAGTGACTCTTACAAAAATGCACAAAAACATATCTCCTTGGCCAAACCACAAAAGCCCTACAGGCAACTTTAAATAGCTGCTTAGACTTTATACCTACTGTTCTTTAAATCTATACATATAACTGGTGTGTTGAAGGAAGGAAGCCAAGAATATGCTATGAGTTCAGGGTCTATGTTTTCACTTTTGTTTCCATAGTGGGTTGATTTAATCTATGATTTTTTTTACCTGCCCCATCTGTTGGCTCAAAGGATGACTGATCTAAATTGTAGGTAGACCAAAACCATGAATTGTGTATGATTTTTCTTATGAGTAGCTTCCCTGTGATTCAGAACACATGAATGTAACTTGGAAAGCTGTGCAGAACATGGTTTCATAACTATGAATGTATTGGATCGCAACTGTTTTGGAGAATGGTTTGTGAACTAGAAATGTACTGGATCCTTCTGCTCAACAAATCATCAGCAAAGCCACACAGTTTTTCATTCCAGCTAATAGATGACAGTTTTCTGTGCCTGAGAGACAGATTCTGTTGACTGTTGAGAATGCCGGCCAGATGTCGAGGAAGAGGAGGGACAGGCTGCTCGAGCTCAGACCACACTATTAGAAAAGCAATAATACAGAGGCTGGGCCAATTTGAAATGTGTGTTTCGACTAAGAAATGTGAAGTGATGAGAGAGTTATTGAAAAGACAAGGCTGCCTTGCTCTTCACAACTTATCTACACCGAGTCTACTTGACCTTTCTATCATCTAAAACCAACAGTGAGCATAGAGTTGAATCTGCCATAGATTTATCATATGAGCTTCTTATAGCCTAATTAAAATTATACCACCTCATGGTTGTATGCTTCTGTCAACCAGTCAAGTTGCAGAAAATATAGTCACAATCTCTTCTTCTGTTCCTGAGTTACAGCTTTGTTGACCTTTGAGCATTTGGATATAAAATGTCATCACTTCATTATTACATCCTATCAAACATTTGCGTTAAATCTTGACATGTGGCACAAAACATAAAGAACAGCTGAGGGTGAGAGGGATATCATTAGTTTTGCTGATATTTGGTCATGACCCAAAGTATTGGACCACCAAAGTGACTAAAATTCACCCTGAGGGGGGGGGACATGAATGTCTGCACAAAATTTCACAGCAATCCATCCAATAATTGACACAGCATTTTACTCAGAACCACAAATGTCAACCTCATTGTGGCGCTAGAGGACAAGTCAGGAGATGACCAAATTCATTAGGCTCAATCCTTTGGAAACCATGAACAGAAAATTTCACGACAATCCATCCAATAGTTGTTGGGATATTTTAGTCTGGATGAAAGTGGTGGACCAACAGAATGACACCATCATCACTACAACCATCGTGGTAGCACGACTGTGAAAAAAAGCAAATGAAAAAGAAAGCGTCTCTTTCTCACCTGCACAGCCATTTCAATCAGCATGAGCAACTTTTTTATGCCAATCCACAGGCTTTTGTCCTTCACAGCTTTCGCTATGCTGGCCCGCTCTTTCTCCTGGAAACTGCCCAGCAGCTGTGGGGAGAGGAGAAAGAAAGGGAGGCACACAGCACGGGATTTAAATCAGTAAATTTGCTACTTTGCAAACATGGTGTCAAGTCTGAAAATCTTTAACATCTTTGTCGACAAAGTAAATGTCATTCTTGAAAACAGTGACTGAAAATTTTAGTTAGAGTTGAATTTAAGCACTGATACATTTCATGTGAAGAAGATGGATACTGTATGTGTGTGCGAGAGAGTGTACATCAAATGTATTAAATAATGTTTAGGTGCACGTCTAGGTATGCTTCTGTTTTGACGTGCGTCTATGTGTCTGTTACCTCCAGGGCCTCGACCAGCTGCTCTCCCCTTGAGATGTTGGGAATGTGGATGGTGGTGCTGAAAGCATCCAACATCTCCATTTCCTGGAGTACGTCTTTACGACTTGTGGTGCCAATGATCAGAAGCTTACGACCCTGAAAGAAAAAAAAAAATCAACCATTCATTAATACATTCACGTTCTTCAGCTGTTTTCCTCAAAGGTCAATGTAGGATGGATTCTATCCCCTATTACTCAGCTATCTATTTGATTATGAACAGGGAAGAAAGACATTAACATAACAGAACAGAAGAAACAGAGAGGTAGACATTAAACTGAACGAGACATTGGGAAATCACATAACTACGCTGACGACCCATAACAGGCCTGAAAATGATGGCCACAGTAAAACCTTTTTGCATTGAAAATAAAATAAAATAGAAATGTTGCCAACACTATTTAACAACCACAATGTGAAAACTTAGAACATCCTGTGGCAACAGTAAGAGCCCCTCTGAACTGAGGAGGTAAACAGAACTGAACCCTCCTGCTTCAGATTCAAACTTTTCAACCTTTAAACATGGTTTACCAGATGAGAACTGTCCTGTACCACTTTATCTAAAAGTTCCTGTCTTGAGCTTATGTGTCACCATTATACAGTTATTGCAAAGGTGAGGTTGCTGTTAGGGATGTAAATGTGAGCTTTAGGCATGCTGATTATGGATTCTCTGTATTTACGTAAGACTCAAACAGATCACAGAGAAAACAAGGATAGAGGAGAGAGAACAACACAATAGAAAACAACACAAGACAACAGGGGAGAAGACAAACATGAGCAGAGAAGAAAGAAGAGAAGCAAAAGAATTGTAGCTTCACTAAGCCGATGAGCTGGACCAGGAGAAGACGATGAAGGAGGAGAGGCAGAGGAGTGGCGAGTAGACAGGGGGATTATGGCTGCTGGCTGCCCCCCCCATGGTGTGGGGGGTTGTGATGCTGCATGCAGATGAGGTGCCACACAGGCGGTGGTGCTGCCAGGTCCTGGCTCTCTCACAGAGCCCATTCTCCTCCGTGTCCCCCTGGCCTCCCCTGGCCCCAGGCACCCCGCTGGGCTCAGCGCTTTACAACCCCAGAGGAGCACTGCAGCCAGGCATTCAACACCAGGCCCCGCGCCACTTCTCATGCACATGCAGCCATATAGTGGGCTATACTCTCATTCACAAACCCATCAACAACAGACACACACAAACTACAACCAAAGAAACTATGAGAAATGGGTCTCTACCGCCACCATTCACTCTGAGCACAACAGGCCTGGACCAAAACACTGGCTAATAACCATACACTCACACACAGTCGCTCACACATGCCAGTCGCAGCTAGAGACCTCCAGCAATTCCTAACAAGACTTTGCGCTGGCATCCATAAGATCTGCTGCCCTCTATCTGACGCCTAAGGACTAGCAACACCACAGTCAGCATGCTGCAAATAAATACCTCAACAAAGTATTTATTACCTTTGGAGGAGGTTTCTTCAGCAGCACCAGCAAAGCTTGTAACACCAGGTTGGAGAAACGAGGGCCGATTGGGACATAGTCTGATGGCACAGATTAGTTTCTATTAACAATTTACTCATTTCACATTAATTTCCATCTGGATAAGATATAAAATTATTCAAGAACACAAAATGCTTTTTTTTTATCTGCCCTGTAGTGCTGAGGCTCTCTGAGTGAAAACTGGGGTCTTACCCAACAAGCGTTCAATGTCATCCACAACCACACAGCTCAGCTGGGATTTGTAGGCATCTTCAAATATCTATCACAGAAAAAAGCCAGAGTCAGGTCTGGATCAAAGCAAAACACTTGGTTTTATGCATAATGAGACCTAAAAATAATAATCTTCTTGTTATGGTATTAGTAAATGCCTGTTAGTTTGGACATAAAATGATGTCTGTTGATGTTTTCAGTTTAAATATTTCATGAGTCACTTTGTGTTTTTACAGTAGGTCTAGGTTCAATTTCATTTCCACGTGTCATATTAATACAGTCAGGCAATAACGCTGTTGAGTGGACATTATTCTGAACAGCATCCACAAGATGAGAAGCAACAACATGGCTCTTATGTGCATCTCCACCCTTTACATATTTTCAACAACATTTTCTATGTTTTTAGACTTTCAGCAGAACATATTAAATACTTTATAAAACTCGTCAAGTGCTGAGTGTTACCTTTTTGATGGCTTGGCATTTGGCGATCTCAGAGTGTCCGATCATCTTGTCGGGGGAACAGATCTTGATGAAGGGGAACTGGGAGTCTTCAGAAATCTTAGCTGCCAGTGCTGTTTTACCACTGTTAGGTGGGCCTGAGGGGGAGGAACAATCACATATTACATGTTTGTAATGATGCAAATTATTTAGCCAAAATGTCAATCACAACTAATATCCCTCAGACATACTGCAGTGTTTATTTCAGGGCCCTTTCCAGGGTTTATTTTATGTTCAGTTTTCATATACTGACTGAGGATGCTTGGGCTCGAGTTGGATGAAGTTAGTGTGTGTGTTCTACCTTCCAGAAGCACAGAGAGACAGAGGTGTCTGATGGCTATTCTTCCGTCCTGCTGTACCAGCAGCTCCCGTCCTCTAGCCACAGCTGACACTGGGTCACCCACAGGATGTCACCGTTCATGATGTAGCTGGCGTAGTCTCCTGGTTGGTACCAAATGCCTGGGTAGGGAGGAAGATTATGTCGTTACATGTACTCTTTCATCATCTGCATAGGTGCTTTCTGTGAATCAGCCTAAAGATTGATTAAAATATAAATTATATATATATATATATATATATATATATATAATTATTTAAGTTAGCCTAGTTAGCTGGTTAGCTGTTTTTTTAAGCCTAAGGTGAATTAAACCTAAATTATATATATATATATATATATATATATATATATGTATATATATATATATATATATATACATATATATATATATATATAGTGTTTTAAGTTAACTTCAGATAGTTGGAGAAGAAGGTGGGGATAGTGATTGTTAACTTTGAAGCTACATGAACTTCACATTCTTTTGATGCGTTTTGTACTCTTAAAACCTGTTTGACACAGAAACGAAGATGAGAAGAAGATGAATGTGGGCAACTTTGGGTTTGATATGTTATTCAAGCGGCCAGTGGTCTCTTTGACCAACCTTCTGCTGTCTCAATGTTTACCTCCTGTTGCTGGCCTACAACACATAATATATATCTTTATATGTATTAACACAAAAAACATACAACAGACAGCAAATAATGAGTTATTTTTCATTACTGAATGAACTCCATGACCCCAATGGTGAAATCCATTACATGAAGTATTGCACATTTAGACACACAATGTGTCAAAGGCAGTGTGCTCCTCATAACAGAAGGGTCATTCAGAGAAGGGAGGGGAAGAATAAGTGCTTAGAGTGAAGAAAAACATCCACAGCCATCAGACAAGGCCCTTGTCCGTTATTTATCATCACCTACATCTGTGGCTCTGTGTATGTGTGTGCGTCTGTAGGGGGTGGGGGTGGGGGGGCAGAGCACTTAACAGATGAGAACTTCACCTTATCTGTGTGTCCCGCTGAGTTGTGTAGATTTGAGCCTATGCACCTGATAAAACACTTAAGTGAAGATGCACACATACACATACACAGCTGGGTTCTGTGCCCGGTCACCCTCACCTGGGTGGCTAGTTAAAGTGGCACTATACACAGTAAATCTGATGCTGGTGTGGCCTGCACCTTATACCCAGCAACACGAGAAGCCATTCCTTTTACAATAGTGTCAAAGATGAAAGATTTGAGTTGTCAATTACTAATTTTATTTTGGATCTTTTCTTATGTGACTTAGAACAGGAGCAGATTCATGCAATTTGATTATAAGCATGTACAGTAATAAGAATTAAAATCAAATAAATTCACATTTATGAAGCTGAAATGCAACACATTCACTGTTTTAGCCTCTGGAATGTGACTTACTGCTGCTCTCTGTTTTATACCCTTGTAAATCTTTTGGAATGTTGGTTGGACAAATCCAGCATAAAGATGAGGACTTTGGGCTCTAAATGGTTGTGAAATGACTGGTGGGCAGACAGAGAATGACTGGTAATGAAAACCCTAACTCATAGAATTCCTCTTTTCGAGTCACAATGAGTGAATGGACGTGGACACATAAATAAATACAGAGTATAAACGTGAGTCATAATGTACAATATGTCCCTTCAGGATTCTGACCTTAATATGTCTGTTCATAGCTGTGGACTGTGCAGCCCTGACTAGACCCTCCAGTTCGGCACCACTGTAGTTCTTAGTCTCCATGGCCAGCTCCTTAATGTCTACATCACTGGCCAGCAGGTCGTACTGACGCATCTTTGCTGTGTGGATGTTGAGGATCTGAATGCGGCCCTTCTCATCCGGTAACCCTGACAGAAGAAAGGGAAAATAAAAGATTTACAAGCCTTTATTTTTATATTTCCAACTCAAATTTTAGTGTCAGGAAAGTTTTGTTGACCTTGTTATTTAACCCTCTTCTGTACTGCTCTACAAAGGAAGTCACACATTAACTGTGTGAAGCAGCCACTCAACTACCCCACTAAGCAACTGGTCTCTAGTGGCTCAATTGTTTAATTATAGCTCAATTGACATCTTTGAGAGAGAGGAGAATAAAATGCATTTAGTTTGCCTGTCTGGATTTAGATTTTGTGAAAAGTCTATTGTTAAAAGAAACTGTATATTACAATAATGCATTTGTTGTAACAGACTAACTTAATCTAGCAAATATTTTCACCTATGGCTGAAGCAAGAGTAGCTAGTCCAGGGTTTACACTGGTATGAATATATCGGTCTCTCTATTCTAGTCTACTAAGAGCAGCTTGTGTTACTTTAAAAATTTAAATAACATCCATTTTTGAAGAAAAAGCTCAGTGTTGAATGTCATTACTTTTCCTGTCCACTGAGATAAACTGTGTGGAGTTAACACTAGCATGAAGCTTTTTCTGTGCATTTTTCACTTCTTACCAATCTCCATCTTCACCTCCAGTCTTCCTGGCCTCAACAAGGCCTCGTCTATCAGGTCTGGCCTATTGGTCATACCTGAGGGAGGGACAGATGGACAGATAGTGGAAAGGAGGGAAAGCAGAAGAAAAGGATGGATGAGATAGATGAGATAGAGTGCAGATGTTCAGGGATGACATCTGAGAGACAGTGGGTTTTTCAGTGTAACCAGGGAAGAATGTATGTGTTGTGTGTGTGCAGTCTAAGCACCTATGACCAGGATGTTGTTGAGCTGCTCCACACCATCTATCTTAGAGAGCAGCTGGTTGACCACGGTGTCGTGGACTCCTGTGCTGCCTGCCATGCTGCCACGCTGCTTACAGAGTGCATCAATCTCATCAAAGATGATGATGTGAAGGCCGCTGTTGGCACCAAGCTGTTCAACACAGAGGAGGAGGATAGAATGAATACTGTACATATGTAATACCTTCTGTGTGTCCTATACCATTGTCTTGCACTAGCAGTGAGGTCTCTTTTAATCTTGCTGGACAGACAGGCTCACAAAAACTGCAACACTGCTATGCTATTTCTAGGAATAAATTATTCCCTGAAAGAAGAAACTTTATTTTACATTTGCACCATAACATGACATTTTTAAAACACCTGAGAATTTACTAGCTGCAGTATCCTGACGTGTTATCTGATTTGATTTGAATTAACGGAAATATTTAGGGCTTCAGACATTACTCATTGTAAGCTAAAAGAATCAATAATTTTATTCACACACCAAGCGAACACACAAATTTATTTTCCATCTATCCATTATCTATGCCGCTTATCCGTAAGGGTCGTGGGGAAGCTGGAGCCTATCCCAGCTGACAGTGGGTGAGAGGCGGGGTACACCCTGTACAGATCGCCTGTCCATTGCAGGGCCAGTACACATAGACAAACAACCATTCACACTCACATTCACACCTATGGGCATTTTAGATTCACCAATTAATTAGTATGTCTTTGGACTGGGGGATGAATCTGGAGTACCCAGAGAGAACCCACGCAGGCACATGCATGTTCAGGGAGAACATGCCAAAAAAATGAAAAATGTACATTTTTGTCAGTGCCATATACTTTGAGTATTTGTGGAAACCATAATGAAATTGGCAGAGGCTCCTGGTTTTCTTTTTGGTTTGACATGGCACTATTTTACAAGTTTAGCTATCATACACATGTAAAACAGACAAACAGAAGGGAAAGCTAAGTGTGAACAATATGCTCAACAGCGTTACTGACACCATGTCCTTTCTCTCCTCACAGAGGCTGATTTGCATTTCTTCATTTTAATGACTTTGTTTAGTCTCTGAAAATGTGAAATGTTTTCTGTACAAAAAATGTAATGTTACATATGGCAGTGCATGATCAGCTAGCACATTGCAGGAATAAAAGAAAAATTTTATTGATGTAACATATTGAAATTCAATGTATTTGTCAGGTGAGAGGATAAAGGATACCACCGTCACCGTCACCATGACTATTGAAAGCAGTAGCACTAGATTATGCAACACTTTTTCAGGCTTCGAGAAATTCGATTTGACGCATCAAGTCAAATTATTCTTCTCATCAATTGTACTCTGAAATTGAAAAGACACTGCCAATGCCTTTGTTTCATACTGACTTGAAAATCAGTATTAACCCCTCACCAGAGAGACAGATGGAAAAAGCAGCAGGGTGGGGGGTTATCCCTCCATCTACAGACCTGTCAGTCTCAGACATAGCATTTAAAGCAGGTGTGGAGCTGTCCTTAGTACACACTGGATGGTGTGTATGTGTGTGTGTGTATGTGTGTGTGTGTGTGTGTAAGGAGGTCTAACAGGAGGTCAAAGACAAGTCAGCCCCTCATTAGGAGGTGAAGAGTGAGGCTCTAGTGTCTCACCATCCAAACTAACCATCAATGCGTGGTTTCAATGCATAACTCCCCCCCCACACACACACTCACACACACCACACACACCCCTGTCCTTCATACATATACACACACACACACACAGAGAGAGAGAGAGAGAGAGAGAGAAACACACAAGAACTTATCAAAGTTATTACAGCTATGTGTGACTAAAGGGCAGATCTCTCCACTCCTGGATAAATTAGTTTTTTTGTTTAGATAGGTGAAATGCTTATCTGTGACTTTTTATCTATGTAGATAATAAGTTCAGCCAAGTGGTAGAACTACAGGTAATGTATCTGGAAGTTGTAATAAAACAGGATCATTTGTCAGCACCAGCTTGTCTTTGGTATTTTAACGGTGCATTAAACTCTACAGTGGTAACATGTTCTTAAAACAATAATGTAGTTTTCATGTTAAGTCTTATAAAACATCATGGAGGTATATACTGTAATGTGGCCTGTCCTCACCCTCTTCTGCTCGTCCTCTGCGTCTGCAAACAGCTTCCTGATGTTTGCCTCGGATTCCCCGACGTACTTGTTGAGAATCTCGGGGCCGTTGACGATCTTTGGCTCTTTGGCCTTGAGCATCTTGCCAATCTGTCGTGCCATCAGGGTTTTACCGCAGCCTGGGGGTCCGTACAGCAGGATTCCCTTCACATGCTTACAGCCTGGAGACGGAGACACGACCCGGGAGATAGGGAACTGATGTTAAACTGAGCACAGGCTGTTCATTTTTTACAGCAAGGAACTTTACATACAGCAAATGTTTCTTGTAGTTATAGAGCTCAACTGGAGGACTTTTAATCAAATGTTTTGAAAATGTTCAAGTTGTGTCCCCAGCCAACACTGAAGGTGTAATTTGCCTTTTTCCCCTTTTCCATTGGTTTACTGTTGGCATTAATTACATAATAACAAGTATGACATGGCACAGAGGTGACCCAATGTTAGCACTGGATTTCCAAAATGAAAAGAAAATCAATATCACACAAGGCGATTTACTTGTTTTAAAGTGATTCCAATTATTTTTTGGATCAATATTCTACCCAGTTATTACAATTCCTCAAGGATCTTCTGTGAGCAATCAATAACTGGCTCTGACTCATGGTTCTGTGGCTTTAATAAAGAATGCCACCGTAATAAAAATGCACTCATAAATTCATTGTATCAAAACATGTGTGTCTCTGTGTGACATTAATCACTTCATCACAAAGCTGTTGTTTTAATTTCTTTTATTATTTGTGGCATTTTATATCCATACTAGACAGCTGACATCAGAGAGATGGCAGGGAGCACCAGGAGACCCCGGCCAGATGCAAACCTGGGGACACTGTGGTTGATGGCTGCCACCTTAAACCCTCGGCCACCAGAGTGCCACAGTGACAAGTTATTGCAGTGTCCAGACTTAAGTGCAGTTGAAAAAATGTTGCAACAGAATACAAAAGCATCATAATCTAGACAGTCCACAAATCTTTTTTTTATTCCTTCTCCATAAAGATCCAAGTGTGGAAACTGTGAGCTCTACACTCAACCAAGTTTACAGTGCAGGTCTTTTAATGGCCTTTTGCACCTGCTTAATGACATTTAGCCCAGACTAATTGAGAGGCCCCAGATAACCATCTGAGCTGCCATTTGGGCCTGCTGAAGGAAAAGCAGCCAGGATGACAGGTGGGGGTGGAGGTAAGAAGGGACCGCTTCTCTAGCCAGGCAGGGAAAAGTGATGTGTTTGTGTTGGGGGGGGGGGGGCGCTGGGAGAGAAAGCACTGAAGCTTCTGTCTGCCTGCTTCACCT
>BRZM01001417.1:0-10488 GCA_033238685.1 Lates japonicus
ATGATGATGATGATAATAATGGAGGACTGAGGGACAGGATGGGGGGGGAGGGGGGAGGAGGAGGAGACAGGTGTGGGTGGTCAGTGAATGTTGCTCAGGTGAGTCAGTGATTTGGTGAACGACGCTGCTGATGATGATAATGATGACGATACCCACATGATTTTTATTTTTTTTTATTTTGTGTGTGTGGCGAAGACACCTGACATCATACAGGTGGTCAGAAGGACACGCCCCCCTCCCTCTCACCGCCGTTTGGTAGTTTGTTACGCAAACTTCAGCCGGCAGCAAACTCCAAACTTCAAACAAACAACAGCCACCGTTCATCCAGGAGTACTACACTGGATGTCTCTGGCTGGTTGCCCCAGCAACCTCAGCAGGGGGTGGAGCCTCTAACCACAGGGGGAGGGGCTTGTGAGTCACAGTAGATTGGGGGGGGGGTCATAGTGAGAACAAATGCGCCTTAAAAACTCCCTCAAGAAGCAAGTTCCCTTAAGGAAAGATGTCTATTGTTTTCAAACTGCGTCCAAACTCAGGGGGCGTGACCAGTTAGAGTGGGAGGGGCTTGAACAACAAATTTTAAGTTTGTCGTGACTCATCAGCTGCCGGTATGATGATGTCATCGCTGGAGGGAGGAGCTTATTAGGGAGCACTTTCCTTAAAACATTTCTGTTAATGAAACTTTGAGTTTTTTCTTCACGATGCTGGAGGGCAGAGCTTCTGAGTTAGAGTGGGAGGGGCTTGTCAGAGTGGGAGGAGTTTTAGTGTCTTGGGATCAGAGGAGCCTTAAGAATTTTCTTTAAGCAGGAGTTTGACAGTGCTTAGCCTGCGGTGGCTCCACAGCTGATGACAAAATGGCCTCCGTGTGGAGGGAGGAGCTTCTTGATCACCGTGGGCGGGGCTTGTTTGGGGTGGGAGGGGCTTGTTAGCTCTGTGAAATGTCCCTCAGAACAGGTGGTAGCAAATGACATTAGGTGGAATTTTTTGGCGTCCAGCTGACACGACTGTGGCAAACTTCGCTGTCATTTTATGACGCGTGAGAATTGATTAGTTTGGAGTTTGCTGCTAAATTTCTGACACACACACGACCACGCACACATAAACACACTCAGCATCAGGGGGCGGAGCTACGTGTCAGGTGGGCGGTGCTGTCGTTGGGGTGGGGGGGGATCAGTGTGTTTGTTAAAAGGAGTGGAGGGTGGGAAGGGTTATGGGGGGAAGGGAGGGGGTTTGTTTTCACTCTGGGGGTGGGGTGGGGGGGTGGGAGGGTCGTTGTGGGCGGGGCTACAGAGGGGAGGGGCTTAAAATGTTACGATTCTATTGTGTATATTGAAACCCCAGCTGTTCACATTGACTGCAATATGATTTATGTTAAATAAAATATGAACTTGAATGATTATAACTATTGTGGCGTCAGTTTAACAACAACTGAGTCCAAATTATTCACCACAGTTAACGTGTAGCAGTAAAAACATTAATGAATTGTTTACATCTTTGCTTTAGTGTACATATATATATATATATATATAAAGTCAAGTTTTATTTCCATAGAGAGCAGGTCCAGACTGAACTCTGTATATTTAGATATTGTCACTTGTGTGTTGGGATTCAGTGTTTGGGGCGACATGGTGTAAGTTGGGGGATTTTTCTTTAAAAACAGAACAACTATTACAAATAATAATTATAATCAAAATGATAATAACAAAAACTCTGCCAAACCCAACTGCAACAAACTCTGCTACACCATCGAGTGCTGGGTGTTTACAACTTTTTAAATACAGAAACCAGCGACCGTGTAAACTGAGGCCTTGTTTGTCAGAGGTCAGGTGGTTTTCAGAGAAACAATCCCTGAAGCCTCGACTTCAAACGTCCGGTACAACACCTGCTGACGCAGCATCGATCCACCCGTCAGTCTCCATCCTGCCCTCGCTGTCAACGACACCCTGAGATACTTCAACTCCACCTGGGGCAGCAGCTCAACCACAACCTGGAGAAAACCGTAACCTCAGACCTGGAGCTGCTGGATCAGTGATGAGGGACGACTCCCACTGAAAACCTGTTTGACTTTCAGCTGAAACCACAAACACAACTCTCACTCTGGTTAAACAAAGCCTAGACTGGATGTACAAACTCCCACCACCCTCCAGTTACCTGTAACAGTAAAGAGTTGGTCCACTGTCCCAGGTGAAGGTCGGGATCCATGGTTCCCCTCCTGGATCTAAGGTTTGAGGATCTGTATCTTGGCAGGAGCTAAGGGAGGCTGAGCAGCAGAACTGGATCAGATCCTCTGGATCAGATTCTCTGGTCCCTCTTTGTAAAAGTGACATATTTTAATGAAACTACCACAGAAACAACATTTCCAACTCTGCATGTTTTCAGTGTTGCTTTATATTAATTAAAAACTTCTTCAGTTGTTTTTCCCAAACCATTCACTTATTTTACTCACGTTACAACGGACAGAATCCGTATGTTCTCTCCAGCTGAGGATTATTGTATTTGCTTTAGTTAAAAAGCATCATACAGATTTACAGATTTTAAAAACTGTCAGTTTAATTTTCTCTCAACTCAAACTTTCAGCAGAAGTTTCTCAGTCAGTCACTGATGGTGAAGACACAGCTGCAGTTCTTCTGACATCCACTAGATGCTGCTGTGATTAAAATGATTATTTTGAGGTGGAAGAGGAAAACTGCACAAACAAGCAACTGCCTTTTTTAAGACACGTAAAAGCTTCAAACATCAGGAGTGGGGGATTTACTGACCGATTTTATGTCAGAGAATAAAACCTGAAAATGTCTCGAGCTTGTGTTAAAACCACAGACCTTATTTCAGACATTTAACCAGAAACACTGACTTTGGGACGAGGGAACAGGAACTGCTAACATGCTAACATGCTAACTTACCATCTCATAAATGAACACTTTTATTTTAACATTTATTCCTGCAGCTAATGAAGAGTTAATATTTACCAGTGACGTAATAATTTTTGTTTTGTTCTCTCATTGTTTTTACTAAAATGTATTTTGGTTTTGTGAAACTATGACACAGTGAGTCAGTTTGATCTCCTGTCTCAACAACAACAGATTTCTCTCATACAATTCTCTTTGTTTTCATTTATTATTTAATAAGTTTTTCTTTTCATATCATAAATTTGACATACAGTTGTTTTGCAATATTTCACAATAAAATCCTGTGATTCTCATTTCACCAGAAATAATTTTGACCTGTTTTAACTTTTACTTCTCACCATTTTTTATTTTTGCTGTTCACCATTTTCTTTTTGTGGCAGAAATGAGCTTCTGTAGACGCTCAGCTTCTTCCAATAAATACAAAACCTTTTTTTTTTTTTTTTTTTTCACAAGTTCAGTGTTTGTGTTTCATTAATAAAATATTTCTTTGCTTCAGAAAACTTTAACCACACTGGTCTGTCAACATGCTAATTCTAATTAGCTACAGCGTCTTGTTTTTACAGGTGTTTCAGTTCCATGACCAAAAAAAGTCTTATTTCAACATTATATTGATAATTATATTTATTTCTTATTGCTGTTATCACCACATTCAGAACGTCCTGTCACTTCTTTCTAAAAGTGCTGCAGTGATTTATAATTAATCAGCAACTTCTTTGATAAATGATTAAATGTTTAAGTAATTTTATTAAGCAAATATGCCAAAATTTAATGGTTAAAGTTTCTCAGATGATGCTTTTCTTTGTCGTACAAAATATTAAACTGAATATTTTTGGATTTTGAGAGCTCATCAGACAAAACAAGACATTTGAAGACGGTAACTTTGGATGTAAGAAGTTAAAACAGACTATTTCCTGACACATTATAGACGAACGATTCATCAATTAATTGAGTAATTAATCAACAGATAAATCAGTAATGAAAATAATCTTTAGTTGCAGTCCTAATTATTATATCAAAACGTTCTTGTTCTTTGCTTCTTGTCGTGAAAATATCTTGTTTTATAAAAGGTTGTTTTCTCTGTAACGGTGGCAGTGATAATCTGCTGCATGATTCCTTTTCTGTGTTTCACAAACTAAAATCTGTTTGATGTTTGCGATCAGATTCAGTTTCTGTCTCAACGTCCAACCGTTTGCCTCCACATCAACAACAGCATCTCTCTCAGGTTTGATCCTCTTGTCTTTGTCTCTGGTCCCCAGTCCCTGGTCCTGGTCCCTCAGGCCAGGTGGTGCAGTGTGGTCATGAGGACCAGGGGGACCTCTTTGTCTCCAGTTCCCAGCAGAGGAAACATCCTCTCCGTGAACTCGGAGGATCCGTTGAAGCTGTAGATCTCTGATCCTGACTTGACATTGTAAAAGGAGACCTGACCCTCCTCCACGTCCAGGAAGACACCGACCTGACGCAGCTTCGGAGGACTCTTCACCTGCAGGAGGGACAGAGATGTGACCTCAGATCAGTCCAGAGAGAACAGGTGAACAGGGACTAACTGTAAACAGGAAGTAGAGTGGGTGGAGTTAATGGTCGGACCTTGGTAAGGGGCGGAGTGGTGAGTGCCCTCAGCTGGCTGCCGCTCAACCAGATGGCGTAGTATCCGTTAGGAGGACTCATGTCGAACAGACCTTTCCTCTGAGCTGACTCGCTGACCACGCCCAGCTTCCAGTCCTTGTTCTCCCCGACAGACACCTGACACAGGTGAGACACAGCAGGTGTTACCTTGGACCACAGAGTGTGTGTGCTGTGATGTGACGTGATGTGTGTGCGTCTGACCTCCCAGTAATGGCGTCCTGAGCTGTATCCCTCCTTAGCGATGACGCAGGACCAGACGTCGAACCTGTGTGAACTGTTTCTGTAGAACTGAAGCTTCTCTCCTCGCTTCACCTGCTTCCTGTCCTCAGACAGGATCAGGAAGGGATACGCCGTCACCGGGTTCAACGTCACGTCCTCTGGGAATCATCAACAAAAACACATGTACAGTTTGTCCTGAGGGGGGCGCCAGAGGGTCTGTCCTCTCTACGGTGGCCTTTTTAGGACATCTCATACTCAGTTGCATTCAAAGCTAACGGCTAACGACAGCATATTAGCTTGGCTGTCCTTAGGCTCAGCTGTGGTTAGAGTGATATGCTAATATTAGCAGGCTAACAAACAATTAGCATTTAGCTCAAACTACAGCTAATTTTAGTATTAAATGATTGGCCTGGTTTAAGAGCTAACTGCTAACTGACTGTTAGCTTAGCCTTGATTTGACGTGAATGCTAATGCTAATATTAGCAAATTCTTGTGTTGTATTTTTGTGTTAGCATGTCAACCTGCTTCAGTTAGCATTCAGCTCAAACTACAATACTACTGGTACATTTTATGTTTATGTTGGATGCTAATAATAACACACCATGTTGTTGTTGTAACATTTAATCTATGTTTGATGTTTACAGAGTTTTTGTCACTTTTCTATGTGATGAATAAAGTTTAATAATAATGATAAATTACACAAGACAGTGTTAGCATCTGGGTGAAAATGGGGGCAGGGAATGTAAGAAGAAAAATAATAACCTGTAATAATGAAATGATGTCAACAATAACAGAATAAATGTTGTAAGTGAAAAACTCACCCATGTAGACTCGAGCTTTTTTATGTCCTGGAACAGAATCAATTTTTATTTTAATTTCACTGGAGAAAATCAGTCACACAATAAAATATCACAAGTTTATAAATTATGAAAAAAAGCCAGTTCAACACAAACCTGAGACTGGTTTGATCTTCTTCAGATCTAAATGGGGACAGGAAACCACAGTGAGTTCTTCAAATTAAAAGTCCTCAGTACTGAAACTGTGTTTGTTTTTAAAGGGACTGACTCACCTCTCAGAGACCACTGACTCTTCCTCAGACTGGCGCTGCTTCCTCTCAGACTCATCATGCTCTCAGCCGCCATCAGCTCACCTGACGAAACTGAAGCACACAACAACACAACATCACAACATTTATTTCTGGGTGGACTCCTTTTTCATCCTTTCACACATTATTACCTGTGTAGATAAACTCATATTTAAATGACTGTTGTAAACTCACAGGAGCCTGCGGACCCTCTGGACCGGACCTCCCCCATCCTGATGTCGTCCATCTTGTCCTTCACCTCGGTCAGAGAGCTCTTCACCTCCCCCAGCTGGAAGTGGAGGGAGAACTGGTCCTCGTCCACCTCGTTCTCCTCCTCAGCCAGAGGAGCCGTGGCCTCCTCGAAACTCTGAGCAGAGAGGAGGAGGTACAGGAGGAGGTGAAGACACGAGGAGGACAGATCCAGGTTCAGAGCTCTGGTCATCACTCAGTCATTAAATCAGAAAGAAACTAGACACAAACCCCCAATCAGACAGGAGGATAAATGAAGTCATTTCCTCCTGCTGTATCATCAGAACATGAATCATTACTTTAAACATCTTAACGCTCAACATTTACATTTCATTTACATAAAAGCACAAATGGATTTTCCCTCAGAGTCGTCTGTGTAGCTTTAAGAGCAGACATTAAACTGTTGAACCTTTGTTGTCTCTGAATGTGCAGTAAATCTTTCTTCCTGGCTGAAGCCCCGCCCCCCTTAGTCAGTCAGTCTTGGTGTTCTAGAATGTTCCGTGACGGAATCTCCAGTGACAGCAGCAGCAGACTGTGTGTGACATCATCAGTCATTCAGTCATTCACTGTTCCCTCAGCCGTTCCCTCAGCCGTTCCCTCAGACTCTGACTTGTCGTCATGATAGATTATAAAATTTGCTGATGACGGTCTGGTCGTTAATGAGTCTGTGTCCTGGTGGAAGGAGTGAATGTGACCAAAACCAACGCCATGATCCATTGATTTTGGGAAATCTGTTCCCATCTTCAACCCCACAGATACTGAGGGAACTGAGGTGGAGTTGGTGGAGAACTGTGAGCGGTGCTGTTTCTGACCGGAGGTTGTGTTTTCAAGCTGAAGTAGATGCCAGTTCTAAGAAGGTACAACAACGTCTTTATTTCTTGAGAGAAATGAATTCTTTTAATGATGATGATTCTGCTCTATAGAACTGTTATTGAATCTGTTCTGTCCTTCTGTATTGTGCCGTGGTTTGGGAACCTGAATCTGACCAATGAGAACAGACTGAGTCGTCTTGTTACAGCAGTCAGTAAAGCTCAGCTTTCTGACCTTTATGATCAGCACATCATAATGAAGACCCATACCATACTAGACTGTAGTGACCATCCCCTGCAGAGGGAGTCTGAGCTTCTACCTTCAGAGGTCGATGAAACCAGTTCCTGGTTTGTAGATGAACCTGTTGCTGTACCTGTAGCTAACAGAGGTTGAACAGGTGTTCAGTCCTCACCTGCAGGAAGCCGATGTGATCCTGACTGACGGCCTGGACCTCCAGTGTGGCCCTCCTGTCTGTCAGCTGACCGAGCTCCATCTCCAGACGGTTCACCAGCCCCTCCCCCTTTGACATCACGGCGTCCAGCTGGTTCTGGATCCCGCCCACCACCTCAGTCCGGATCCGGTCCAGGGAGGCGGACACCTCGTCCAGCAGGTGTTCGACCTCGCCTCGCTCTCTGTCTGCATAGTTCTGACACAAAAACACAACAATATGATTATTATTCAAACTGGTTTGTATCTGTGAGGTTTAAAAAAGACCCAGAAATATCTCATGAGATCAACCTCAGTCAGCACCAACACAGAAGAAAAGTGCCCATGAGCAAGGCACCTCAGCCCCAGCTGGACTGACCGTGTGTTTAAAATGTCCAAACCAACATGTCTGACCTTGACTCCCTCCAGCTTCCTCTTCAGGTCGGTCACATGAATCTCCTTCTCTTTGATCCGGTTCATGATCTCCTGCTCCGTCCTCGCTACCTGTTTCTGAACACACAGGTGAACATGAGTCCGTTTTATTGGCTGAACGACACAGTAGTTTTAGTTTTAGTTGTTTTTCTATCATCAGACCAGTCCTGCAGGATGTCGGTGATAAGATCATGTTTCTGTCTTTTCTACCTGTTTGCTGAGTCTCTCGGTCTGGACAGACACAGTTTTGTGTGTTCGATGTTCTTCCAGGACGCAGATGGCACAGATACAGTTCTGACATGTCCGACAGTACACCTGGACAGGTAAACACATCAGAGAGTCAGAGAGGGAAAAGGTCCGTTGGTTTCTAAACTGTGTTGATTTGATCACAGATTGTGTCCTCCTGTCTGTCCATCATGTCGTTATCATGATGTTTTATGTTCATGTTCCCCAGAGGATTAATCCTGACTGACTTTCATGTAGCGCCACCAACAGGTCTGAGTAACACGTCATGACAGGACACTCCCACACCTGATCTACAGGTAAACACACACGTTATTATATTTCTACATATTTAAACATGAAGGTTCATTGTTGACCTTGGAAACAGCTTTCAGTCACATCATCATGGTCTTCCTCAGCTTTATTTTACTTTAGTGATTCACTGACTACAGTTGGTGCAGTGATGTGTTGATGGGTCAGTTTTAAATCAGGTGTTTTTTTAAACCACATGTATTTCCACTGACCTCCAGCAGGCGGCGGTGTATGGAGCAGGTGCGGCCCCTGAGGGCCTCCTGAGGGTCCATCAGAGGGTGTTTGGCGTAGAAGGCTGTGGTGTGATGAGGCTGCACGTGTTCAGAGCAGTACGAGGCGGTGCAGGTGAGACAGGAGCTGACGGCCGGCTGTTTAACACCTGTACAGACATCACACCATACCACCTCCTCACCTGATGCCACCGCCGCCGTCAGAAACGGGTTGGTACTGCCGGTGGGCGCCATCGTTGTCATGGCGCCCGGCGTCCCGTTCCCCACCGGCATCGGTAACCCTGCGGCTCCATAACGAGCCAGTTTGAATTTGTCTGCGATGAGAGCGAAAACTTTGTTGACACTGAGATGAGGACGTTCGTCAAACTGACGTTTACACAGAGGACAGGTGCAGACCGGACTGGACGCCCAGTAACCTCCAATACACGCCTGCAAATAAAGAGAAGAAGAAGAAGGTTCAGTCATGTTAGAAGAACAGTGGGAATGTTGCTCTGATCTTAGGTCAGGTTTAACTGAGGTTTAATCCTCAGAAACAACACAGGTCCTGGAGGATCAGGTCCTGGAGGATCAAGTCCCGGACCTGGGCCTCAGATGTTGTGTGTCTGGACGTTACCTGGCAGAAGTTGTGTCCACAGGGAGTCGAGACGGGTTCACTGAACAGGTCCAGACAGATGGAGCAGGTCAGCTCCTGCTCTGAGAACAGATCTGGGACCGCCGCCTCTGCCATCGTCATACTGCTGCTGCTGGAGGACACACCACAGGAAACAGACCACATCAGACCAGATCAGACCACATCAGACCTGACATACGTTCAAAATCTGTCTGAACGTTTTTAGATCCAAAGAAAAAAACACTTTACAAACGATGATACAACAACATGAAGATCAGGATCAGTCTGGACCAGTTTTCAGTCTGATCCCAGTCAGACAGACAGAGGGTTTACTAAAGGGCTCCTTACTGTTCCCACTGTGTTAGTGACAGCGAGCCTCCAGTTTCTGTCTCTGTGGATTCAGGTGAAAACTTCTTCAGAGAAACTGGAAACTTTACAAGCTGCAGCAGAAATAAAAAGATTCTTCAAAGTGAGTTTTCCTCTGGAGGATTTCTAGAGATTTATTCTGGATGGAGGAAGGAGGACTGATACTTTACCTGTTCAGGTAAAAGGTTACAGGTGAATCACTGAGGTAAAAACTTTAAATCAGTTTTGACATGTGACGTCGGCTCAGGTGTTAAATCAGAGTCAGTCAGAGACCAGGTCAAACAACATTCCTCCAAACAGACTGAAGTCAGAGAAAAGCCAAAAATAACAAACCAGGTGAGTCAGAGAGCTGGAACACACCTGAACACACCGACAGGTGAGAGGACAGACAGGTGGACAGGTGAGGCGTTGGACAGTGTTTCTCTGCCTGTCCACAGCTTCCTCTCTGTGTCTGATGAGGCTGATAACCACCTGTTGTCAATATGTGTGAGCAGGTAGAGAGGGGGCGGGGCCAGTTCACCTGTGGGTAAGGTGCGTTCAGAGTCAGTGTTCACAGTGAGGAGTTTTCAGCTCGTGTTCACAGGAAGCGGCTCCAAACTCGATAAGCTTTGGTTAGCATTAGCATGTAGCATTAAGGTTAGCATGTATCAGCTGTGAACCTTCAGAATAAACGTCCTGTCCTCAGGTGGACAGAGGAACATGAAGACTGAGCAGAGTCTGATTATTAACTGAACACACTGAGAGGCTCCTGTTTCCTGTAGGGAAATCACACCTGAGAATTTTCATATGTCTGTTTGTTGTCATGTTCCTGAGCTCGGCTCAGAGTCAGGTCACATGGTTCACCTGCAGCTCTGTAAAGGACCAGACTGATCCTGGACCTCACCTGGTCTCAGAATCTGTGACCTGAACTCTGCCAAACCCAGAGAGATAAAGATAACCAATACGGCCAGGAACTGTCCGGAACCATCAGGAACCATCAGGAACCATCAGGAACCGTCCGGA
>BRZM01001419.1:0-49856 GCA_033238685.1 Lates japonicus
GCACTGAACTGATCTGAAGTCTCTAACAGTCAAGTCCAGTTTATTTACACAAGGACTCAACATTCCACCATCAGGAAACACTTGTTTACAGTGTAGAAGAAAACCCATCTTTTAACAGGAAGAAACCTCGAGCAGAACCAGGATCAGGGCGGGCAGCCATCTTTCTGGACCAGACAGAGCCAGCATGCAGTATCTGCAAAATGAGAGAAACAGCTTTTTGTGTTGTGTTTTTGTTGTCAAGTGTAAGCACCAAATTATATTTTACTACCAAGTACATGTTTGATCAGATGATAGGGCAGAGTTCTGAACATATTGTTGTTGATCTTCAGGTTGAAATCAGCAGATTTATGGATGAAACTGCACTTTGCCTTTGTTTTACAGCCCCATAATCACATGGCTGTACAGTGATAAGCTGCAGGAAGTGAGCACTGTGGGAGGAATATCCCATGGTTTTTATGGAACTGAGTAGACAATAAGGATGCCTATTCTATTCTGTTATATAAAGCAGTAGTGTGATGCAGGATCTCTTCAGACATGGGGATTTATTGGAAGGTGAGGGCAGATAGTCCTGGGACATTTAGTTTGAAAAACTGCAAATCAGATCTAATGACAAAAAATGGAAGACCTGCACAGATTGGCCGACTTGATTTAGCCTAAAAAACATCTGTGAACGTTTAAGGTTTGGGGGGTGAGGACCAACATACCTGAGATAAACATACCTTTACCTCAGGTAACGCTGGCTGGAGCTGTTGCAACATCCTCATCGATGTTATTTCCTTCAGTCTGTCTGAGGAGAGCACAGAGGACGCTCTGCGATGTGTTTATATAGCACCACATCATAACAGAAGCTGTCTCAGGTTTAGACCACACTCTTTATATTGTTATTTACAGAGACCCAACGTTCCCCCATGACTAAGCACTTGATGGTGGAATGGAAAACAGTGGGCAGCCATCTTCCCTGGCTGGTCAGGAAGAAGATGACTTGTGCTGGTGGGTGGGGTTGCAGTGAGCAATTTGGGAAGGACTGAAGATGGCATCAGACATCATCATGACTATAACTGCACAGTACATATATCATTACGTTCATACCTTTATCTCAGGTAATGCTGGCTGGAGCTGTTGGAGTCTAAAGAAACAACTCAAACTACAGCTCAGTGAACACATCATCTGTGTCACATCATCATCATTATACTTTTCATTTTGTGTGTTACAGTGATAAACATCTGAAAACAGGACCATGGGTAAAAATACTCAGCAAGGAGGAAGAACTGGAAGATTTGTGACAACAGTTCCAGCGAGGGTCAAATATGAGGTTGATCAGAACATTGTGAAGTTCTGCAGTCTTGATTCATCAGGGAACCTGAAACAACACTACGAGGGAGGAAGATGGAGACAGGTGACCACGCTGCAGACTGGATCAAGAACCTGTAGCAGAAAATGGCTGCCCTGATGCGGCTCCTGAACTGGCGAACCTAAGACTCTGGCCATCATATCCCTCATTGATGTTATTTCCAATAGTCCACCAGAGAGAAAGAGCACAGAGGGCGGCTCTGCGTGTGTGTTTGCAGAGGAGAGGCCTCGAGGTCTGGGATCGGAAATCGATAAGGTGCCTGAAGAGGTGCACCATGAACTGAAACAAAGACCAGCTGAGGAGGAAGCGACATCGGCGGATTGAGTACAAACTGAGTGAAGCTCTCACCAAGCTGAAACTCCATAGTGAGGCGGACAGATGACCTCTGAGGCTCCTGAAGGCCTGGATCATGAGGCAGCCTTCCACATCCAGATGCTGATCACCTGGTGAGACTCAGAGGATTCCAATTGTGATCCTGTGGAGGCTCATCTCGACTTACAAGAGAGACCTGGACCTGCTGTTAAAAAAAACACAGGGAGATGTGGTGAAAAGTATGAAGAGATTGGTTGTTCACCCCAGTCCCCTTATATACATTATCTGGTAGATGAAAATTCAAAAGTGGCATCGTTTGCCTGAGAACCTTGGTATGAGGATTACTTTGGGGCTTACTACACAGCCAGGTACAGCAGTCAGAGAGAGAGATTGAATGTTACTTTAATGAGTAGGAGAGAACCTGCAGAGTCTGGTTAGTCAAAGAGCTCCTTTAATGTCCAATGAGACAGAGACTGTTGAGTCTGAAGAGAGATGCATCATGTGATCAAAAGTATGTGGACACTCAAACATTTCCTCCATATAGGACAGTTGGACTTGTCTCCAGTTTTGCATGAGTGTCTTGACTCGGACTTGTCTCAGCTCATGGGTTTCCTCCTAAACAAACCAAGTTCTGCTCTGATCGGTGTTCTTGTGTCATGGATCACTGAGCTCTAATAAACACAATGAATTCTACATTAAACACTTGTTACACTGAGTTTTTCTGAAAGAAGTTTGGAAACATGTATTGCTCACTGCTTCAAAATCAAGTTACACTTTGAGCGGCGTAGAGAGAGAGAGTCAGAAAACTGTCAGTGTCTTTTAAGTACTGGATCACAGGATCCCAAGTGGAGTAACAACAGCTGAGCAACGGGGGCTGTCAGTCTGTTTCTGTTTGAGTTTCCTTTCAGTTTTGACTCAGTGAGCAGATCAGCAGACTGAAGCTGGAGCTGAACTCCTGGACGAATCTAGGTAAATCTTTAACATCTGAACTTCACAAGTTTGTAGTAAATGTTTGTCACTGTAGATATGAATCATCTGTTCACCACTTCATCTTCTGACAAACTGTAAATCTGTTGAACAGCTGCACTGAACTGATCTGAAGTCTCTAACAGTCAAGTCCAGTTTATTTATATAGCACCACATAATAACAGAAGCTGTCTCAGGTTTAGACCACACTCTTTATATTATTATTTACAGAGACCCAACGTTCCCCCATGACTAAGCACATGTTGACAGTGGAGAGTAAAAGGGTGGGCGGCCATTTTTCTTCAACTGGGTAGAGGAAGGGGAGGGTGGTAGTGGTGGGGTTTGCAGTGAACCTGCGGCTCTTTCTACGAGAGATAATCGATTTGGGAAGGAATAAAGTGAGCACAGGATTCCTCTGATATGAGACGAGTGGCTTTGACTTTCTTTGCCAAATAGAGTTTAGTCTGAACTAACCCACAGGGTCAAGATCAGTCAACTTAAAGATCAGGTTTTATCTTTTCAGGCAAAATTAATTTTTGACAGTTTACCCAGCATGGGCTCTCAGATTCAGTGTTTTCATAGTGATTATTATTATAATGTAATAGTACATGTATTGTCACATACATGTATCTAATATTGTAATAATAATAATAATTTTGGACATAATTTACACACAAAACCAGTTTTCAGCTAAATATAAATCACATGTCATTTATTTGGTTGGCTGTACTGGGGGTAAATCTCAGACTGATTTTAAACAAATATATTTGGACTAAATAACAGCCTCAACAGACCGACTTGGAACCAACGTCCATGGACAGTGGGTGTTTAGTGGGTGAGGACCAACTCAGTTTGCTAACATACCTTTATCTGAGGTAACGTTGGCTGGAGCTGTTGGAGTCTAAAGATCAACAAATCCAATAAAGATCAGGACAGAGATGCTAACGTGAGTTTAAACTCATATAGAACAGATGTTCCAGTCCTGAACCTTTTTAATTCCACAGTATGACGTAGTTAGTTTATTATGTGCTAACTCCTGATCTTTGATGTAATGCTAGATTACTACTGTAGGTAGTGAGCTAGTTAGTCAGATATGCTAATGTTAGCAGCTTGCATTAAGTAACCTGGGAACTGCACTCACTTCAGCATGTGGAGAAATACAGGTGAATGTATCCTCAATGTTCTGAGATCATTTGAAAATGTTCACTGTACTGTTAATTTTGTGTGTTACAGTGGCAGACGTCTGACCCTGAAAACAGGACCATGGGTAATACCATCAGCGAGGAGGAACAACTGCAAAGCTTTGTGGAGCAACTCAGCGATGGTCCAGATCTGGGAGTTGATCAGAAAATTGTGAAGTTCAGCAGTCCTGATTCGTCAGAGAACCTGAAACGATACTATGAGAAGAGGAAAATGGAGACAGGCAACTTTGGTCAAGATGCGGTCAAGAAATTGTCAGAGATGTTTGTCGGCTTGACCTGCGCCCCTGAACTGGCGGGCCTCGGAGCACTTGCCATCGCCGTCCTGATCGACCTAATTTTCCTGGAGTCCGTCTAAGGATGGCACAAAGCTCTGCGATGTGTGTTTACGGAGAAGGCCTCCGAGGTCTGGGATCAGATCGGCAGGTACTAGAGGTGCACCATGAACATTAAGAACAAAGACCAGCTGAGGAGGCGACATCGGCGGATTGAGTACAAGCTAATTAGAAGCTCTCACTGACTGAAGAACTCCATGGTGAGGATAGATGACCTCTGAGGCTCTGAAGGCCTGGATCATGAGGCGCCCATCCGAATGTGATCCACCTGGGGCTCAGAGAGTTCAGACTGTGATCCTGTGGAGGCTCATCTCCAGCTTCCAGAGAGACCTGGACCCGCTGTTCTGAAAACCTGATGACAACAAGTGCAGTGGAATATTATCTGTGCATGATGAGATGGTACATGTGCTGGTGGGTGAAGATTCACAGTCTTATGCACAATGGCGATGACGCCATTTTATGACAGATATTATGACGTTTATTACGGTCCTGGAGTACGGCGGGCGAAGTCTATGAACCAGCGGTACTTCGGTGACGTAGAGAGAACCTGCAGTCTGGTTCATCGAGCTCCTTTAATGTCTACTGAGACTCAGGCGGTGAAATCTGAAGATTCTAGTATACAGAATATGGTTTGACCTGTTTGACTCGAACAACTGCATGTCACTTAGATTTCTGATTTGGACTCGTCACAACCTTGTGGGTTTCCTTAACTCTGACTTCTCTTGTGGGTTTTCTGACTTGGTCTGGACTGATTGTGGATGTTTGGACTCAGACTTGTCTCGGGCCTTGGAGGTCTTTCGGCTCAGACCTGCTTCAGTATCGTGGGGCTATTAACTTTTTGGACTCAGACTGGACTTGTCACTGAGATCATGAGTGTTTTGACTCAAATTCATCAGTCAAACATATCTCGTTGTGACTCGGACTTGTTTTGTGGGTGTTTTGACTCAAAATTGTCTCAGTTTTCAGGTCTTTTCAACAAATAAAAGTTTAAGTTCAAACACTAATTTTGTCTGTTTTTGTTGTCCAGACTTATGAACTGTGAGGAGGTTGGTCAGTTTTATGAAATATTTGTTAAAGGTCAAATGAACGACTATTGATGCACTCTGCAGTTATACAGCTAGCATGCTAACAGTGCTAACTAAATATGCCATCAAAAAGTTAGCTAATCCGTGTTTGTGCTTACTTCCTGTGGCACCTTGGTTTTAGTCTACTCACAAATTCACCTGGTTGGCTTGTAGGCCTATTCATGGGGTGCGTTCTGTTGTACCCGAAGAGTCGGTGCCTGGGTTTTAAGAAGTTTTGAACCTGAAGTCAGAGCAACCCTGACATCAGAATCCCAAGATGGCTGCTCCTCATCAACAGCAGTGAACACTCCTGTTTATAGCAGTTTGTTTGGCATGAAGTCAGTTTGGTGTTTTAGGAACAGGATGATAAATTAAACTGAATATTGATGAGCAATAAACAAAAACACCATTAAACCATCTGACGAGAGCATCTGCTGCAGAACAATCTGCCGCCTACACTTCCATAATGCCCCTCTGTCTGAGAACAGCAGGCGCTCCACGTCTTCGGGGATTTAAACAAGTATGTACTACACAGAGGAGGGCGGGAAGAAGTGTGTCATAGAGACTGAGGCTCTTCCCCGCGGTCACATGGTCCCGTTTATGCCGCGTGCGGGCACAGCCCCACTTTATCATCCAGCAGGGGCGCGCGCCCTGTTTGAAAAAAATAGAGCGAGTGGGCACGGCAATGACAGGATCATAAAGTACGGCGGACAGACATCTTCTGTTAGGTCCATCGATGAAGAAACAGCAGAATGGAGTAGGTCACTGTTAAAGGCAGCCTCTTCTTCTGGTGTTTTCAATTCGGTTACTTTCCTGTGTGTCAGTGATGCGGGGCGCGCGTCGGGGTTTGGCTTCGCTCTCTGCGTCATGATGGATTTTAAGATGACGGTGGACACAAACTGGCAACACAGGTAAACACCCCGACATCAGAACAAGGTGATGATGCGCGCGCAACGATGTGATGTGTTTAACTAATTTGCAAAAACGAAGTGTTGGAGTTGGGGACAGTGTAACTTCACCTCTGCCACTCTGTACTGTTTGTTTGTTAAGAAAGGAATTTTATGTTGAGTTCTGAAGAGAGTCACGCTGCAGGTCCACCTGAAGTCTGACCCACACAGGTGATCCTGTGGACCATGATGAAACAAGATAGGGCATTAAACATGGAAAGTAAACAAGTAAACAACAGATAAATAAAAGCTCTTCGGTCTTTTCATTCATCAATTTGATGTTTTTTGTTTTGTGTTTGTTTGACGCGCGGCACCCTTTCTGCCGCTCCGCCGCTCTGCCCGCGGACAGTGTTAAACGTCGGTGTTTGATCGGTTCCCGGGGTCCATGGTGGACTTCACCGTCGATAACAGATAAACCATGAAGGCCAGGTCCCGCTTTCGGTTTCCACCGACTGACTCAGGCACATGTCGGTGGTCTGAGAGCAACCTCACGAGACCGTCACCGTAATTGATCGTGTTTCGGGGAACTAGAGTCGCGTGGCAGTCGGTCAGGTGTCAAGGTGGACTGAGATCACTGCAATATGTTTATTGGCAGGCGCGCGTCTGGAGCGCCGTTGCCGGTTCACATGGACCGGAAAAACCGAGCCATGTGCGCTGACTCACTGGCTCCGCGCGCTCTGATTGGCTGCTGATCAGACTGAGCTCATTCGCATAATTCTCCTCCTCCTCCTCCTCCTCTCCTTCTCTCTCTCCTCCTCTCCTTCTCTCCTCTCCTTCTCTCTCTCCTTCTCTCCTCCCTCTCCTCCCCTCCTCCTCTCCCCTCCTCCTCCTCCTCCTCCTCCTCCTCCTCTCCTCTCTCCTTCTCCTCCTCCTCTCCTCCTCTTCTCCTCTCCTTCTCCTCCTCTCTTCTCCTCCTCCTCTCTCTCCTTTCCTCTCTTCTCCCTCCTCCTCCTCCTCTCCTTCTCCTCTCTCCTCCTCCTTCTCCTCTCCTTCTCCTCCTCTCCTTCCTCCTCCTCCTCCTCCTTCTCCTCTCCTTCTCCTCCTCTCTCCTCCTTCCTCCTCCTCTTCTCCTCTCCCTCCTCCTCCTCCTCTCTCTCCTCTCTCTCCTTCTCTCCTTCTCCTCCTCCTCCCTCCTCCTCCTCCTCCTCCTCCTCCTCCTCCTCATAATGTGTGTGTGTCATCATGTCATGCATCACATCATCTATGTCATTTATGTCATCGTCATATGTGTGTGTCATCATGTCATCATGTCATCATCATTTTATGTGTCATGTCATGTCATGTCACGTCTCATGTCATCGTCATCATCATCATCATCATCATCATCTCATCTCATCTCATGTCCTCTCATCTCATCATCATCATCATGTCATTTGCTCATCATCATCATCATCATCATCATCTCATCATCATCATCATCATCATCCTCATCATCATCCTCATCATCATCCTCATCAGCTCATCCTCCTCGTCATCCATCCATCCGCTCCTCCTCCATCATCATCATCCTCCTCATCATCCTCATCATCATCATCTCTCCTCCTCATCCTCCTCCATCATCATCATTCATCATCATCATCATCATCATCATGATCATCTCATCATCATCATCATCCTCCTCATCCTCCTCTCTTCTTCTCTCATCACTCCATCATCATCATCCTCCTCCTCCTCATCCTCATCCATCATCATCATCATCATCATCATCATCCTCCTCATCATCCTCATCTCATCCTTCTCTCATCATCTATCCTCCTCCTCTCCCTCCTCCTCTCCTCCTCCTCCTCTCCTTCTCCTCCTCTCTCTCTCTCCTCTCTCTCCTTCTCTCTCTCTCCCCTCCTCCTCTCTCCTCTCCTCTCCTCCTCCCTCCTCCTCCTCTCCTCTCCTCCTCCCTCCTCCTCTCTCCACCTCTCCCCTCCTCTCTCCTCCTCCTCTTCCTCCTCCTCCTCCTCTCCTCCTCCTCTTCCTCTCTGTAGCAGATGTTTTTCTTCATCAATATATTTGTTGATTTATTCTATTTTCATGAGTAAAGATTGATCAGTCCTCCCTCCATCAGCTCAGTGTCTGATCAGTCTGATCAGTCTGATCACCTATCAATACCACAACTAATATCAGATTAACTCCGGTCTGATCTCCTCTTCGTGCCCCCCCCCCCCAAGAAAGTGGAGCAGCAGCAGGAACCAATCAGCTGCTCTCGTTTTTCCTCTGGTGAACTTGGTCACAGCTAAAAGCTCAAACCCTGGACTGAAACCTGAATGTGACTGGATGTGATCAGTCAGCTGGAGGCCGAGCAGCTGAGAATGAGCCGATGATGGTGAAGCATGAATGAAGCTGCTGATTTCTGAGTTTACAGCTTCACAAAGTTTCCACAGAAAAGATTTAATCTTTCACTGCGAAGGTCGCTGGTGACCTGGAGATAAAGTGTCTCTGAACGGTTGTGGTTGTGGTTGTTTTGTGTTGCTTCCATGGAGTCGTTCTTTTTTTAAACTGAGGGCTGAAGTCGGTCTGGACGTGGTTCTGAACTGAGCTCTGTGGATCCTGTACCTGATCTTTGGGTCGTACTTTGTCGTAAAGTTTGAGGAGCTGCTGCTTCCTGACCTGAAACTACACTTCTCTTTGTTTGGCTTTAAATACTACATTACCCATGAGTCTCAGCTGCTGATAGTTAATGTGAGGCTCTGTGGTTTAGAGGAGCAGCAGAGTGTCCCAGATCCAGATCCTGGTGCAGACAGAACCAGGTTTAGGTTAATGTTACACAGCGGACCTGACCTGGGTCCTCACAAGTACACCAGTCCAGCCTGTGTGTGTAATGAATGGCGGGAACGTGAGAGTGCAGAGGGGGGGGGAGGGGTGAGGTAGGGGGAGGGGTGAGTCGGCGGCCGGTTGCGGGCCGGTCTCGTTGTGGAGCCGGCTGTGTGGAGGAGGCACGTGGCTCGGGGGCGTGACTACTGAGGACACACAAGCCTCCCCCTCTAGTCTGCACGAGGGAGGAGGGGGGAGGGAGGGAGGAGGGGGGAGGGAGCTGAAACAGCAGCAGGTTGAAGCGTTCACTGAACACACACGTGCTCCGTTTAAACAGACTCAGGGTTTCTGACGCTGCTCAGTTTAAATCCTCATAGAGAAACACGTTCCCATCAACATCACTGCAGACAGAAACGGTTTAGTCTAATTCAAAACATCAGACGTGCTGCATTCAGGGACAGGACCCTGCTCCCCCAGCACCACAAAACCTGCTCAGAAATGTTCGAGTCCAACCTGTCGACCAAACTCCACAGATCTGATCCAGTTATCAGGTCTTGCTGACCCAGTTAGACAGTTGGCTGCAGGTGTTATGTGACGTTATGTAACAGATGTAATGGTTCGGACTCAGAGACACAATACAGGACTTCCTGTTTACATCATCACCTCCCTCAGTTTTACAACACGGACTCAGTAAACTGAGGTTTGAAAAAGTGTAGCTACATGAGAGAGGACAGGAATCATCTAGAAGTCCTGGACGTGGTTCCAGAGGTTCTTTAGGTTGTTGTAGGTCTTGTTTAGGTTTAAGTGGTCACTGAAGAGGTTCTATGGTGGTTTGAAGAGGTTTTAGAAGTCAGTAAGAACGTTCTAGAGGTCCTCTAGTCGTCTCTAGGGGTCTTTTGGAAGTTCTAAAGGCCATTGAGAAGGTTGTAGAGGTTCTTCAGGTGGATGTTAGGAGGTTCTTCAGGTGGACGTTAGGAGGTGGTAGAGGTTCTTCAGGTTCTTCAGGTGGACGTTAGGAGGTTCTTCAGGTGGACGTTAGGAGGTGGTAGAGGTTCTTCAGGTTCATCAGGTGGACGTTAGGAGGTGGTAGAGGTTCTTCAGGTTCATCAGGTGGACGTTAGGAGGTGGTAGAGGTTCTTCAGGTTCTTCAGGTGGATGTTAGGAGGTGGTAGAGGTTCTTCAGGTTCTTCACATGTGAGGGGGTGTGGCTGGTCCCAGGTCCCAGGTGGATTAGATATGGTGCAGAGGTCCTTCCAGTCCCATGAGGTGGCTGTGGTGGCGGGCCAGCAGATATGGGCCAGTGCATCGCAGTTCTGTCACCTCATGGCAATAATCTGATTACTATGACCCCAGATCTTGTGTCATCCTGACAGAGTCTGTAACAGAGGAACTGACCGAGAGGAAACACCGACCAGGAGTTTCATCAAATTGTAAACAATGGATCGATTGATCATCACAACTGACGTCTGTTTGTTTTATTTTAGAACCTATTTGAAGATCTCTGAACCCCCATTTGAATCTCACCTAACCCCACAAACAACTGATGTGTCCGATGGTTTGAGATCTAACGTGCTTGAGTAGAAAGAGAAAACAACCTGTTGTTAAAACTCTGAATCGTAACAGCGCTTATGGACGAGTGTGTGTGTGTGTGTGTGTAATCACAGCAGATTGTGAACGCAGAAACAGACTGAGCGTTCGTCACCTGACAGAAACGAGGCGTCACGTGCAGCGAGCGACACGTGAGCTGAGGCTGCTGCAGAGAAACTGATCTGAGATCAGACAGAGTGGCTGCACCCCCCCCCCCCCCCCCCCCACACACACACACAGAGGGTAAACAGGTGCAGGATGCTCTCACACCTCCACTGATCTCAGTCTGTCGGCAGCTGAAACGACAGGTTTCATCTGTTCATCATCTGTGTCTGCTGCTGCACATCTCATGGAGAAACATCATTCATCAAAGAGGTTGATCAGCTGATAAACAGGTGTCAGACTGAAGAAATCTGTTTATTAAACACAAACTGGGGAGGGGGAGGAGTCTACTCACTCCCTCCCCCCTCCTCCCCCCTTTGTTCCCAAAATTCCTAGAAAGTCAGTTTGTTTTTCACTTTTACTACAGAGCCCCCCCCCCCCCCATCTGTTTCCACGGTTACAGGAAAACAGCCTCTGCATAAATAAACCTCCCCCTCCTCCCCTCCCCCCCTCCACACACAGATGGCTGCTCTCTCTCTTCTACTGTTTTCACTTTTAAACTTTTCACGTCTGATTCATCTGCAGATTATTTGGAGTTTGTTTCTGACACAAAAACAGCTGCTGATCGTTTTTCACTGAACTTTTCCACAGAATCTGAATAAAATAAAAAGTTTGAAAAATGCAAATAAAACCAAATAATTCTAGATTTTATTTTTGTTTTCTGGGTTAAATATTCCTGCGTGATGCCTTCACTGACCTCCTCTCCCCTCTACTGCAGGAGGTGTGATCTCCTACGTGGGTTCGTGTGGAGGTTCTCCGACCCGGACCAGTCCAGTCTCCATGTACAGCGAGAACTCCAACTCCCAGCCCGGCTTCACCTCCTCCTCCTCCTCCTCCTCCTCCTCCTCCTCCTGTCTGACCCCCTCCTTCCTCAGCAGCAGCTCCAGTTCAGGCTCTGCAGGAGAGGACGGCTCCTCCTCGGCCTCCTCCTCAGCAGGAGGTTCACCCAGAGGCCGAGACGACGGAGGATCTCTGAGGGCGTCGCCCAGCAAGTCGGTGGCCAGTCTGACCAGTAAGACCTGGACCGAGCTTTGGTAGAAACCAGTCTGACTCCGCTGGTCTTTGTTCTAACGGTGACTGTGTGTTTCAGAGCTGAACGGGATGGTGCTGCTGTGTAAAGTCTGCGGCGATGTGGCCTCAGGTTTCCACTACGGCGTCCACGCCTGCGAGGGCTGCAAGGTGAGACCCCACACACACCTGTCCTCAGCCTCAGATTCACCTGTGCAGGACTCAGACACTGATCCGGGTTCTGGTCTCCTCAGGGTTTTTTCCGTCGCAGCATCCAGCAGAACATCCAGTACAAGAAGTGTCTGAAGAACGAGAGCTGCACCATCATGAGGATCAACAGGAACCGCTGCCAACAGTGTCGCTTCAAAAAGTGCCTGTCTGTGGGCATGAGCCGAGATGGTCAGTCCCAACACCTGGACACACCTGTTAGCATCACAGCATTAGCATGTAGCTATAGAAATATCCTGGACGTCATGACCGATGAAAATCCTGTTTCCTGGTCCAACTTCTCTGAGTCTCTCCTGTTTCCAGACGCTGCAGATCTGAGTCCAGAAACTGTTCAGTCATTCCACTGTGACGAGGAAGAGGAAACGACTGCAACTGATAGGTTACAGTTTTTAAACCAGTGAAGAAAAACAAAGTTTGACTCCAGCTAGTTAGCTAGCTAACATTAGCACCAGCTTGTTAAAGCAGGTACCCCTGATATAAGCTATAAGTCTCTCTTGCTATGAGAGAGAGCTAGCTAAGGTTAGCTACATGAACATGAAACACAAGAAACACCTGTAAAACCCAGAGCTGATATCAGGAGTAACGTTAGCTAGGTTAGCTGGCTAACGTTAGCACTCACTGACTGATCTGCAGCGTCTGGAAACAGGAGAGACTCAGAGAAGTTGGACCAGGAAACAGGGTTTTAGTCGGTCCTGACGTCAGACTGACCTGTGGAGTCAGTCCACCCAAAACAGTCTCAGATTTCTGTCATTGTCTTTAACACGTCTTCCTCCTCCTCCTCCTCCTCCTCCTCCTCCTCCTCAGCCGTTCGTTTCGGTCGGATCCCAAAGCGTGAGAAACAGAGGATGTTGGCTGAGATGCAGAGCGCCATGAACAACATGGTCAACAACCAGCTGCAGAACGACTTCCAGCTCGCCAGCCTCTCCTCCTCCTCCTCCTCCTCCTCCTCCTCCTCTCCCTGCCCGGGGGTGACCATCGCCCCTCAGCCCCAGCCATCAGCCCTGCCGCTCGCCCCCTCCTCTCCCTCCACTCCTGCCCCGGCCTCCTCTTCCTCACCTGCTCCTCCTCCTCTTCTCCTTCCTCCCCCCTCTCAGAGCCCCTCCCCCTCCCTCTCTCCTCCCCCCAGCCCGGGCATGGACTCCACCATCACCGCCATCGCCCGCGCTCACCGCGAGACCTTCCTGTACGCTCACGACAAGCTGGCCAATCCCCACGCGCCACCTCAGCAGCATCAGAATAACCACGCCCACAACCACAATGGGGAGGCGGAGCTTTGGGGTCCCAACCGCTGCCCCAACGGTTACCATGCCAACGGCCTCAACACCATCTATCGCCACAACAACAACATGGGCATGGGGCGCTACCCGCCGCTGGACAACAGCTGCAACAGCACGCATCATCCCCATGGCAACGGGAGGTGGAGCTTACACAACAGCAATCTGATTGGAGGAGATGGCGATCATGTGACCCAGGGGCAGAACTGTCTAATGAAGAACCGTACGGGGATCGTACTGGTAAGAACCAATCAAAACGATTTATTTAAATGACTCCCTGCAGCTGAGCTCTGATTGGAGCTGTGGATTAACTGTCTCCTGATTGGTTGATCTCTCTGCAGGCCTGTCCAATGAACATGAAGCCTCATGCCGACCCCTCAAAGATGCCCCAGGAGATCTGGGAGGACTTCTCTCTGTCCTTCACCCCCGCCGTCAGAGAGGTGGTGGAGTTCGCCAAACATATCCCAGGATTCAGCGCTCTGTCGCAGAACGACCAGGTCACCCTGCTGAAGGCCGGCACCTTCGAGGTACGACGCTAACACCTTTATTGTCAATAAAATCAGACACGCAATACGATCAAACCAAAGTTAAATGTTCAGTGTTTAAAAATAAAAGATACTGGCACCTGGTGGCCATCAGAGGAACTGCAGCTGACTGTGTTCGTCTCCTCCCTGCAGGTGCTGATGGTTCGCTTCTCGTCACTGTTCAACGTTAAGGAGCAGACGGTGACGTTTATCTCTGGCGCCACCTACAGTCTGGAGGAGCTGCGGGCGATGGGGATGAACGAGCTGCTGGGAGCCATGTTCGACTTCAGCCACAAACTGGCTGCTCTGGAGCTGAACGCAGAGGAACTGGGACTGTTCACTGCCGTGGTGCTGGTGTCTGCGGGTGAGGGGGGAGGGGAGATGGAGGGGGGAGGGATGAAGTTTGTTTCCCTGTTGTTTCATGTAAACAAAATGAGTGTCACTTCCTGAACATGTTCTCCTCCTCCTCCTCAGACCGCTCTGGCATCGAGAACGTGGCGTCGGTGGAGCAGCTGCAGGAGAACCTGATCCGAGCTCTGCGCTCGCTCGTCAGCAAGTCGTCCGTCGTCCCCGGCAACAACCACTACAACCTGGACTCGCCGCGCTTCACCAAACTGCTGCTGAAGCTGCCCGACCTGCGGACACTCAACAACATGCACTCTGAGAAGCTGCTGTCCTTCCGCATCGACACCTGATGATGATGTCACTGATGACATCACAGGTCGCGCAGATCGGGTTCACGCCAGCAACGATAAATACGTTCACGTGGAGACTTTCCATCGCCACGACATCACCTCGGTACATCATCACCCCGGCGTGCTGATGAAGTCATCGCCACCAACGACATAACGGCGTGGTGATGATGTCATCAACAGAACTGTTCAGCACGCAGCTCACCGCCAAAATAAGAGTCTGGAGCTTACAGAGCCAGAATCCTCCAGACTGGACAGGCTCAAGGAGCAGTCCGCCATTTTTGTTGACGTTTTATTAACTCTGTGATCCGGTACAGAGTGTTTAGCCTAGCTTAGCAGAGAGACTGGAGACAGAGGTGTTTATGCTAAGCTAGGCTAACGGACCTATCTCTACTAACTGTCGTCTGTATGAAGCCATGGTCACACCAGGAAGTGTCTCAGTTCATCCACACGGTGAATCAAACATGCTGAGCTGGACAGGTGTGTTCAGGTGTTCTTAAAGTGACAGGACGGCCGTTTTAACTTCCGGTGTGACCGCGGTTTGACTCTTCCGGTGCTGATCACTTCAGGAGAAATGGGAACATCCCAGAACTTCCAACGGCACGAGCAAAGACAAACGAGGACGGAGCTGAAGGAGTCCAGTCCACCTCCGCTCTGGGCCAACACCAGCAGCCTCGCCGACCAATGAGACGCAAGGGGGGGGGGGGGGGGGGGGGGGGGGGGGGGGGGCACTGCATTTGAGTACAATCAGACCTTACAGTGAGCTGCAGCATGCAGACAGAAGCCTCAACCAGTCGCCTCTCTAACAAACATTATGCAGCAAATATTGTGTATAAAAACTGTAAATATTCAAATACAAATATCCAGTTATACTTGAACTGTTTGGAGAACTGTGTTTGACACACAAAGATATATTATACATCTATATTTTTTTGTTAATATGAATATATACCTGTGCAAATATTATGCCTATAAAAGTGTTTGTACAACAGGTTTGAAACATTGTGGAAATGCATCTAATGGAAAAGAGATATTCTGGTGTATGTGTTTAACTGTGTTGTGTTTTATGTTGTAAAGACATTATATAAATATAAATATACACTCATCAGAATCCTGACGACTGGTCTTTGTTTCCTCTGTGGACCTTCAGAAAAACAAGCTAACAGCTCCTCTCGATGTCCTGTGTTCACCAGAGCACCAGAAAAACACTGATTGTTAACGTGAAACTGTTTTATTCAATGTTTTTACTGGTTTCAGTGACTTGGCCCGTTTGTTTTAGACAGGAGGAGACCTCTGAGAGCAATTCTGCTGCCTGAGCCATGAACACTGAACGAGTCCCGACCTAAAAACAGAGCTAATGTTAGCCTTAGCTCAGCTAACGGCCGAAGAGCGTCGAAAAACATTGATTTTTAACCTGAAACTGTTTTATTCCATGTTTTTCCTTTTCAATGATCAGGTCTGTTTAATTTGAGAGGAGTAGACCTCTGTGGACAATTCGGCTCCCGGTGAAAAAAAAAAAACCCTCCCGAACGATTTAAATGGATGGAATCCTAACCAAGGACAAGCTAAGCTAACATTAACGGCAGCGCAGCTAACAGCCAGCAGCGCCGCAAAAACGCAGGTTTTTAATGTGAAAAGTGTTTTTATTGATTTAATGATCAGGTCTGTTTGTTTTGGAGAGGAGGAGACCTTTCAGCTCACATAAAAAACCTCCTGAACCATCAACACTGAAGGAGTCCTAACCTAAAAACAAGCTGAGCTAACGTAAGCAGCAGCTCAGCTAACAGCCGAGAAGCACCGGTAAAACACAGATTCTTAACGTGAAACGGTTTTATTCAGTGTTTTACTGATTTTAATGATCTGGTCTGTTTGTTTCGGAGAGGAGGAGACCTGTGAGGAGAATTCGGCTCCAAGTAAAAATCTCCTGAACTTTTTGAAAGGACAAAATCATGTTGTTTAAATAGTAAATACACCTGAGTCCACCCGAGCTCCTGTGTGTTTATTGGTCTGAAACTGAGGTGTGTTCAGGACCATTGTTAAGTCACCGGGAAACGACCAACCAACAAAAACCTGGTCTGGGGTCAGTGGTTCAGTGTTTCACAAAGGCTCATTATCAAGACCGTAACACGAGCCTTCAGAGGCAGGTCAACAACACACACACAGCAACAGATCAGAGATAAACACACACATCACAGAATAAAACTCCTGTGTGTAAATGAACGAAGATAAAGGAACAGGTTTGTTGTAACTAAAACCTCCTGAACCAAACCTCAGTCACTTTTTCACTGATTTTCAAACTCTTCCTGCACTAACACAAACGTTCAGTTAATAATAATAATCATAATAATGTTAATAATGCTGATATTGTTATCCCCGGTGTGTGTCTGCCGCAGTGACACAGTCAGACTGGACTAAGTGAACTGGGTCAAACTGGAGCCTCATAACCAACTTTCCACTCCGCTCTCTGATTGGTCAGCTGCTGCTAAACCGCAACGTCCCCGCCGACCAATCAGGAGGCAGCAGCGGGTGGAGCCGTGAGCCCCAGTCCCAGTTTTCAGAGTTTCTCATTGATCCACACGTCATCACTTCCTGTCAGCGAGTCGACCGAGTTATGTAACCTGAGACAGGGGATCAGACTGTACACGGTTACCATGGTGACCACAGGCAGTGTTACACGGTACACACCGTTACCATGGTTACACTAACTCCTTGGACTGTAAACTCTCTGCATTAAAGGGGATTCTGTTTAAAACTCAGAGTAATAGAAGCAGGTATTGATTATCCTCCTGTTGATCGGCTCATTAATTCAACTTTAAACCCTCCTGATATTTCTACTCTGTCACTTTGTGTTTCCTGTGCATGTGAACAACACAGGTCCTTGAGTCCTTGAATCCTTGAGTCCCAGCCTGGAGCTCCAGGTCTGTGCAGATACATGACGTTGCGTTATCTAATCACGTGGACATGTGTGTTATGTCACAGTGTGCTGTAGAGGAGCAGAGGTGCATGCTGGGAGGCCCTCAGAGGAAGGGGGGGGGGCGCCTCCTGGTGGACACACTGTGACACTGCAGGGACAGCTTTACAAAATAAAAGCCCCACCTCAGCTCAGACAGCAGCTGTTTAAAGATTTATTTACACTGAGATGTTTGTACAGTGACGTCATACACAAACAACAACAATAACAACAATAAACAACAGAACATGTGACTGACAGACTGATGGACAGAGGTTTAGCTTTGTGAGAACAGAAAAAAGCAGGTCTGAATCAAAGGTCAGGTCCAACAGAAAATACAAGTCAGACACACTGACTGGTGGACGACAGAGGAACGACAACAAGTAACAAAGGAGGAGAGGAGGAGGAGGAGGAGGAGGAGGTGAGAGAGGAGAGAGTGGAGGAGGAGGAGGTGAATAAAGAAGTGAAGTCAGATGAGCGGACTGCTGCAGAGGAAAACCAACCAGTCAGTCAGACTGAGGTCAGATTTATGAGGCTGAGAGAGAGAGAGAGAGGAGAGGGAGAGGAGAGGAGAGGAGAGGGAGAGGGAGAGAGAGAGAGAGAGAGAGAGAGGGAGAGGGAGGAGAGAGAGAGATTAGTTGACCTTTATAACTGAGTGACCTGTTTCATATCTTTGTATTTTACATTCCAGCCACTGACGACACAAAACAATCAGAGATTTTCAGAATAAAGTTCTAATATTTTGGTACAAAGATACAAAGTTGGAAACTTTCCATGGGAATGAACAGGAATAAATCTGCTGTAACAGTGAATTTAAATGTAGTTCAGATTACTGTGATCGATATATCTGATCTGTCATACTAAAGCTTAAACAGCAACAACATTTACATGTGTTTATACAGCAGCTAGCTGCTGAATCAGAGATGCTAAATGTGAGCTAGCTAGCAGCATTTCATTGTTTCATTGTTTGTCAAGTTTCCAGAAATTTACCAGAAATGTTCCCGCCCCTCTGCCACCCTGTCTGAGAGAACTTTTTCTTTAAACTTCATTTGAGCAGGAAGTTGTGATTTTAAATAAAGTTGTAACAAAGTGAGATGTTTGTTGTTTCCTCACTGACCATCACGACTGTTTATCTGATCACCAGGACAAAGATCTGTGTGTGTGTGTGTGTGTTACCTTCAGTCCAGATGTGTCCAGAGGTTGACCGTCTCTGTGCACCGACAGCAGCCGGGCTCGTCCACCGCTCGGGTATCCCTCCTCCACCTCCAGGTGACACACCAACACCGCCGACTTCAGGTAGACCAGCAGACGCTGAGCAGGAAGCGAGTCGATCGCAAAACTGGAGACGCAGAGACACAGGAGATGTTACAAAGACTGGAGGCAGGGGGAAACTGTTAGCCTAGCTTAGCACAAAGACTGGAGGCAGGGGGAAACTGTTAGCCTAGCTTAGCACAAAGACTGGAGGCGAGAAACCGCTAACCTAATAGCACAAAGACTGGAAGCAGGAAACTGTTAACCTAGCTTAGCACAAAGACTGGGCGAGAAACTGTTAGCTAAACAGCACAAGGCTGAGCGAAACTGTTAGCTAGCTTAGCACAAGACTGGAGGCAGGGGAAACTGTTAGCCTAACCAGCACAAAGACTGGGCAGAAACGCTAGCCTAACAGCACAAGACTGGGCAGAAACTGGGCCCAGCCTAGCTTAGCACAAAGACTGGAGGCAGGAAACCGCTTCGCCTGGCTTAGCACAAAGACTGGAGCAGGGGGAAACCGCTAGCCTAGCTTAGCACAAAGACTGGAGGCAGAGGGAAACCGTTAGCCAGTCTCTGCAGTATCAGCTCCTCATGACAGCTGATTATTGGTTATTGATCTGACGAATTTCAGACTACAGTCAAGAGGTCTGTGATCATCACTGACTGACCGACAGAGCTTGGGTTCTGGTCTTTGAACAAACAGGAGGCGGGGGCTCACTGGACCTCAGGGCTGGATCTCTGACAGCAATAAGCTGACCCAGGCCTGCATGCCTCCAGCAGGGCGGCGCTCAACTCCGACCGTCGGCCCGACATGCAGTCCTCCACCAGACCTGCTGTTCCCTCATTCACCTGCAGGGAGATGGAAGGAGGTAAGGACAGAGGAGAGAAGGAGAGAAGGAGAGAAGGGGAGAAGGAGAGAGGAGGTGAGGAGACAGAGTTACCTGCAGTGTGGAGCGGTCGTCAAGGCTCCAGGTGACCGTCAGCTTCAGCGGCTCCAGCTCATTTGCCGACAGGTAAGAGGAGGGGCGTGGCCTGAACTCCACACACAGCTCTGATTGGCTGAAGGACAGCAGGTTGATCTGCATCACGTCCTGAGCAGCAGAGACGTACACCTGCAGCCTAACAGGTGAACAGGAAGCTGAGTTACTGACCAATCAGATCGCCTGAACGGAGGTCACCTGACCTGACGACACTCACTCGTCTCTGAGTTGCTGCCAGGCGATCAGCTGACCGAGCGCCGCCTCTGACTCCGCCCTCAGCTGGGTCAGATGACGGTCACATGACTGCAATGCATTCTGGGCCTTCAGCAGGGACTCCTCCAGCTGTTCACACTGCTGCTTCTGAAGGAGGAGGAGAGGAGGAACATCAGCAGGGAATTCTGGGTAATGTAGTAACAGCCTCACACAGTTCTGACTCTGTTTTCTTCTGTCGACTTCAGAGACCCCAGCAGACATTTGATAACACCACTCCAAACTCCCACCTTTAAACCCATCACACGTGCTTCCATGTGTGTGTGAGTGTGTGTGTATATGTGTGTGTGTGTGTTAGTGTGTGTGGGGTCACCTTGCTGTGCAGCCGTTGGACCAGCTGTGTGAGTGTGTGTCGTCTGTTGTGGATCTGTTGGACTCTGTCATGCTGAGATCTGAGCAGAGTCTCCGTCTCCTCCACCCCTGACCTGTTCTCCTGTAGAGCCTTCCACCTGCTCCGAGCCCCGCCCTCTGAGACACACACACACACACACAGTAGTACACAAAGTAAAACGTGATGACATTTGTGGAGAGTTTGGTTGGTGATGTCCAAACTCTGTCAGATGGGTCATTCCTACAACACTGTGTATGTACTCTGTGTGTACCGTGTGTATGTACTACTTGTGTACAGTGTGTGTGTGTGTGTGTGTGTGAGGCTGGGGGGGGCAGGGTTGTGTCACCAGTTGCTGGGCAGATTCCAGACCCTCCAGCAGAGACATCATGGAGTCCAGGACGAACAGCTGACGCCACAAAACCTTCTGGACACGACGACTGTCACACACACATTCCACATAATTATTCTACACACACAACTTTTAACTAATTGTTTATGCTCTAATGTCTTAAGATTGCATCTAAAAACAACAAGTAACAATTTCTGTATTGTTGTGTGTACTGTGTGTTGTTGTCTTCAGCATCCTGTGAAACAGGAACAAAGTGTTGAATCTACTGAATCGGACTCTATTGACCCCGGACACAGACCGTGAGGTAGAGGACCATCCTGGCCGCTTCAGCACAGTCCGGCTGCTCCGAGTCTCCACAGGGGTCCAGCAGAGACGGATCACATCGCTGCAACACCCTGGTACAAACAAACACAGACATCGACACACACACCTTCATGTAGCACAACGCGGTTTATTTCACATTCACAGCCTGAAAACCAACAAGCTCCAGTTGGCTTAGATGAGTTAACAATGGCACCAGTAATTCTCCTGTTTCTTATTTCAGTTGTAGTTTGGATGAACAGTTCCTCTGACCATTTTAAAACACGTCCTCTGGGCCAGACACACAGCCTGAGCAAATTTGGCGTTAAATGTTAGAAATAGAATAGAAACTTACGTTCGGACCTCCGCCATTTCTGTTTTCGTCTCCCCATTCTCTGATTGGACGGTGATTCTCATTGATACATAGCCATACATCAATCTCTGGGATTAAAAAAAACTTTATTGAAAATGTCTCAGGAATATTAAGCATTAAAGCAGCTACTTTCAGACTGAAATAAAACATTAAATAAGAAAATCAAATTGATTTAAGTAAAAGATGATAAAAGACTAAAAATATTAATGCTTAAGAAATTTTATTTATGTTTGACTCTTTGATTTAATGTTACATTATGTTAAAAAATATGACAGAAATGAGTTTTGTTTGTAAATGTACGTTTGTGAAAGACATTTTTTATGGCGCTATCATTGACTGAAGCAAGTTTAATTCAAGCACTTTCTGATCCAGTGAAGACAAATACTTTGAGGCTGCAGTTCTGTCAACTGGAAAGAAAAATAATTTGTCATATTAGATTCATTTTAAAAAAGATTTCTGGTAGACACTTAATTGATAATAATATTGTGTATGTCAGCACGTGAAAATTCAAATTAAATTAAGCCAGGAAATTGACACGTAGGTTGAGTAAAAGACAAAAGAATAGAAACGCGTCTCAGCATAACACAGGTACAGTAGAAGCGTTAGATGCAATAGAATCAAAGTGGAAGCAGTAGATTCATCAGATGCCGGTATTAGTAGATGCAGTAGATGCAGATGCAGCGTCCTCGCGCTCAGGTCGTGCTCGTGTTGACTGAAGAATTAAAAATCTGTGCTGCAGGGCTAACACGGCTAACAGCGGAGCTAACGTCGCTGAGGACAAACACAGCTGGAAGTTTAACACCGACGCTCTCACATCCTGTATAGGTTAGTCAGCAGGGAAGCCGGTGATTTCTGGGTAGGATTTATTTCACCTGTCGGTCCGGATGTGTCGGTGATGCACAGACCTGCCACTAGCTAACGCTCAGCTAGCAGGCTGAGCTGGCTGCTCTGTAACTCCGCAGTTTAATCCCGACGCAGGCGAAGCTGCTGAACAGGCAGGTGTGTCTGTGGTGTCGGACAGATGTGGACATATGAACCAAACAGCTGGACAGGAGCTGAGCTGAGGGGCTAACGCGACATAGCTCTGTGTTAGCTCAGGTCCAGGCCGGTGTGATGGTGTTTGATGCTAACTCAGCTAGCAGGGGCGAACAACCCAGGAGAAAACACTGCTTTATTCCACGTTTAACAAACAGAAAGCTGTTTGTTAAACCTGAATATGTGTGTGAAACAGTCGGTCTGAGTCAGTATTACATCAGTTGAACCTGGACTGATGTGGTCTGAGGAGAAACCACAGTGAAATCACAGTTTATCTTTTAAAGATGTAAAAACCTGAAACAGAGTCTCCCATGAATCGTTGAATTTACCTGGACTGGAGTTTTGTTTAAGCCTGGTCTGATGTGACGTTGGAGCTGATCTGTCTGTTTCATCAGGTTTTCTGTTTGTATGTGTGTGTGTGTGTGTTTTCAGGTGGTCACGTGTGTGTTGTATCAGCAACAGGATGCTAACCCTCCCCACCTCCTCCTCCACCAGGGGACCCCCGCCTCCCCGCCTTCAGCCGGGTGAGGCCACACACACATTTACACTCTCAGAAAGTTTTCCTGGTGGGATTCACCCTCTGAGAACACCTGTGTGGTGACCTGGGCAGGTTCATCACATCTGCCTCTGCACATTTCAGAATAATAATCAATAGCAATAATGATAAATCATTTTCCTGACTGACGTCAGTTCACGCCGTCTCCTCTAGCGTCTCTTTTAATAATAACATGCTGCTTTAACCAGCTCCATCAGACACTGAAGTTTTCAAACATGAGAGACACCTGAGGACAGATCATGTCAGATTGTCTGGTGTGTTCTTATAGTGTGTGATGTGCGAATATGCTGTACACACTAACAGACTAACAACAAGCCTTGATTTGACCCTGAAACTGCAACTGAACATGTGTAATTGAAGGGTTTGAATACTTTCTGAACACTGCAGTCTGTGAGAACACACTGGTTTGAGCACTGACTGTGTAACCACCCCACCCCACCCCCCAGGCCAACACCAGCCCTCCAGGCAGGAGGAGGCCAAAGGTCGGCGCTCTGCTGTCCGACATCTGTAAAGGCACCAAGCTGAGAAGGTGTCGGGTGAGTGAGCGACCTGTGTCCGCTGCTCGGGCAATCAAAACTCAAGCAAGGCAAACACCTCCCCAGAGCACCCACATTCGCTTATACCAGCCTACACCAGCAAGCAGAACCAGCCCAAACAGCAGGGCGCCGTCTGAGAGCAGAAGGCAGCGGCGGAGAAAAACTCTGCTCTGTCCATAGAAATAAGACCACAACCTTCTCTGATACTACAGGCACCGGGGAGGCTGAGGTCAGAAGGTCACACAACGCCATGTTCCCTGTCCACAGGAACACACACTCACCTAGAGTGTTCCACTCACACCTGACCCTGGGTCACCTGGGTCCACCTGGGTTCACCTGGGTCTGGTGCAAACTGATCATCAGGTGATGGCGACAGTGATGGGCATCACAGATCCACTGAACTGTTACGAAGTTGTCAGTGTTTGATGAGCAACGGTTTGATGCAGTGATTGAACATTCAGAGGTCAGAGGTCAGTACATGCTGACGATGGAAGTTAACTCAGTAACACTGGCTCAGAATGATCAGGTTCTGTTGGTCAGAGGTCAGGGTCAAGGGTCAAAGTCTTGACCATAACTGTGCAGTTCAGTGCAGATCAACTCCTCCACCTTCTGTAAATTGATGTTCTCCATCTGTGAGGTCTGAGGTGGGTTGATGTCATTAATCCCGATGAACTGATGATCTAAAAGCGACAACACTGGCACATTAAATTTGCTCCAGTTACCGTGTGGTCGGCTCAGAGGGGCGTGTTTTAAATGGTCAGAGGAACACAATTACAGTCAAACTATGAACTTCAAATAGTAGAAAACAGGAGGTACTGTTCACTAACACATTTGATCTTTTGTTCCAGTGCGTTTTTCTCCAGTGTTTCCAGTTCAAGTTCAGACAGAGACAGAGCTCGTTTATAACCTCTGATGTGGGTCAGATCAGATCATCCAGATCGATCATCAGATCGAATCAAATATCGAATCAGACAGATCATCCAGATCAGATCATCATATCATCCAGATCAGATCGGAATCATCAGATCAGATCATCAGATCAGATCATCATATCATCGAATCATCATATCAGATAGATCAGATCATCAGATCAGATCAGATCATCATATCAGATCAGATCATCAGATCAGATCAGATCATCATATCAGATCAGATCAAAGATGTCAGATCTGTCATATCATCAGATCATCATATCCAGATCAAGATCATCCAAGATCAGATCATCAGATCGAATCATCATATCAGATCCAGATCAGATCATCATATCATCAGATCATCATATCAGATCCGAAGATCAGATCAGATCATCAAGATGAGATGAATCAGATCGTGATTGAATCAGATCATCAAGATCATCAGATCGGAATCAGATCAGATCATCGAATCAGATCATCATGAATCGAATCAGATCATCAGATCAGATCAGATCATCAGATCAGATCATCATATCAGATCAAGATCATCAGATCAGATCGTAGATCGAATCAGATCATCAGATCGAATCATCGAATCAGATCAGATCATCAGATCATCATATCAAGATATGATCAGATCAGATCAGATCATCCAGATCCAGATCAGATCAGATCAGTCAGATCATCGAATCGGATCAAGATGTGGATCATCATATCAGATCATCAGATCGGAATCAGATCAGATCATCGAAGATCGGGTCGTCAGAATCAGATCATCAGATCCAAATTGATCATCAGATCGAATCATCAGATCAGATCAGATCATCAGTCTGGATCTGACTCTTTATTGTCATTCAACTGTCACAGTTTAAATCTTTGTTCTGTTTACTGTCGCTCCTCATCTGATGTCTCTGTGTTCCACTCTAACACCTGGCGTCTCCTCACAGTCGACAGCTTCCAGTCAGTGCATCAAACTGTTGGAGGGACGGTGAGGGGCCAGAGTGAGGACAGGTGAGGGACAGGTGAGGGGCGTGCTGAGGATCAGATCCTGCAGCCTCCTGCAAACTGCGTCTGCTCTCGATGGAGTGTGTCAGTTTCATCACAGACTGTTCGTCCTGTCAGTGACAAACCTCCAGTTCTGGAAGCTGAGTCTGGCGTCACAGAGACTCAAACATCCTCCTGGCGACTCACATCACACGGTCAAACTAGCGACAGTGATCCCACGAACTGAATGAGGGACGTTCACTTGCTTGAGTCAGTTCAGACCAGTTGATCTGTTCAGTTCATTAAGAACAGGAATCGTCTCAAGTTTCGTGTAAATGAAGCCTTATTCACCTCATAATGAAAGTGACAGGCTCTCAGTGATGGTGTCTGTGATGAAACTGTCGTCCTACGTGGTGCTGAACACTGCTCATTAACCACCTTGCTGCTTCACCTGGCCGTGATGGCCGGGCCAAGTCTCAGCTAGCTACCGTGATGCCGGCTTCTCTTCACCTGGGGTGGAGGTAACACCCCACCGGCTGTGAGCGGCAGGCGTGGCAGACGGTATGGCTGTGTGGCGGCGGTCTGACCTCTCCCCAGCTGCCCTGCACACAGGTTCATGGTTTTAGCTACCTGTGCTCCATTGTGACGGACGGAGAAAGAAAGCCTTATTTCAGACATTTAACCAAAACACATCAAAATGGAATATCCTCAGACTAGAGAGGTGATTACCAAAGTTTCACCATAGAAACACCTGAAAGCGGAGCGTCTTCCAGCTGATGGCGTGTTCATAATGTTCTTCAGCCAAGTGAATTCTTCCTGCACCAACTTGCGCTTGAAATTAAAGAGTTAAATTAATTCGGCTCAGATGAGACCAGAGTGAAATGAACCAGAACCAACAGATCAATATGCTGGGTTCATTCTGAGAAATAAAATAGAAGTTTTGAATGGACTTCTGACTGTAGCCCTGTAATGATGTCGCGATGATGTCATGTGTTTTGTTTGCTCGTCTGCGTGATGATCATCGGAGCGTAAAACACTTCATTTACCTCAGCACCTCATCTCACCTCATCACACCTGCAGACTCTGCGCCTCACCCCTCATTCACTCACCCCACCCTCACCCTCCAGTCTGTGGCGTCGCCGTAGTGCTGGCGCGTGTGGTGACATCATCGGGAAGCGGAGCCCTCTCTCATCTTGTCAATGGTTGTGGACCTCAGAGCCTAGGGAGGCGGAGCAGCAGCAGGAGGGAGGAGGCCAATGGGAGGCGAGGCAGGGAAGTCCATCAGGTTCTCCACCAATCAGTGGACTGTTCACAGGTGGGTTCTAAACTGAAGGCCTGGTAGGTCAGTTATTATTTTCCATATCATTTAAGTTTTCCATATTATTACTTATTTTTTTTTAGATTATAAATTCTATTTTAGTTTAAATTTTATGATTATAGTCGTTTTTGTTCATTTGAATGTTTTCCTTTATTTTGTTTTATTTTTAGTTTATTTTAAAGTATTCTAAATATCTGTATTTTAATATTTTAGTTTATTTTTAGTAATTTTTACATTTATCTGGTTATATGTTTTATTTGTACTTTAATTATTTAGGTTTTTTGCATTATTTATTTATTTACGTTTTAATTTTATTATTTATTTATTTATATTTCTTCTTATTGACCCCCTCAGGTTTCTGATCATTATTTATTGATTGATTATTGATTTTGAGCCAGTTTCTCTAGACGTTCTCCCTACTGAACTCAAACTGCTCCCCAGTCATCGTCAAGCGGCCCATGAAGAGCCCCTCCTCTCAGGCGTGTTAAATCGCCCGATGGAAGACAGTCGCTCAGCGATCCCTCGCTCCCAACCACATACTCTCCCCTCCCTCCTCCTCCTCTGCCTCCTCCTCCACCGGCATGAGCACTCCTCCTCCGCCTCTCCTCTCTGTCGCCTTGTGATGCGCGCCCCTCCCCTCCCTCCTCCTCCTCTTACAACAGGCCTCCCCCCACTAACAACACCCTCCCCTCAAGCGCCTCCCCATCTCCCGGCAGCAGCGCCCCCCCACCTCAGGGTAACCCCTCCTCCACCTCCTCCTCTCTGGCCCGCCCTCTCTTGCATCACTAGGTCCGTCGGCGGGTGAGTGAGCCTGCCATAGCGTCCTGCAACTCCTCAGCCTTGGGACTGCCCCTCACCGGGCCACCCCACAGGCCCGCCCTCCTCCTCCCTCCCACCTCCCAGCAGAGCAGCAGGCGCCCAGTCAGGCGCTGGGTAAAGGGCAGGTGAGGAGTCAGCCGTTGCTGCAGCTAACAGTGATGTCACAGTGATGTCACCTGTGATCACCTGTATTGATCTCTCCTCAGCTCCTCCCTGTCCCGGTCCAGTCGTCGTCTTGAGGGGCAGAAGAAGCCCGCCTCTCCTCCTACAGAACACATGGTAGCCCCTCCTCTCCTCCTGACCCTCCACGCCGAGAGCCTCCCCCCACCCACCCGCACCCTAACATACTCCCCGCCTCCCCTCACTCGTGGACACTCTCCTCCTCTCTCCATCCCTCGCTCATTTGTCGGTGAGTGTCATCTCCATCAACATCTCCTCCTCTCCGTCAAACTTCCTATCCTCCTCCTCTGAAATAGACAGAAGTCGTTAAACCAGCTGGCAAATAAGCGAGTGAGGTGCAGTCTATTTTACTCCTCCCAGATGGTTTGAGTCAAATATTAATTTCATCCTCTGGGCGATTTCCCTCCTCCGAGACCCAGTGAGGCCACTTCACCAGATCTACCCAGCCGAGCCAGCAGAGTGCGGACTCCTGTCCTGGACCAGTGGAAGACTCACCACAGGCGCTCACTGTCTGTGGTAGGTTCTATATCAGCTTGAAATCCTGACAAAGTTTTTATGACCTTTAGACAGAGAACTGTTTGAAGTCAGACTCGGGTCAAGTCTCTTCTATTTGTGTGTTTCAGTGATAAGAGGGGAGCTCCTCCACTTCCCTCTGGGGAGGTATGAACCCTAGACACAACACAGCTGGACCACACACACACACACACACACACACACACAGGCATCCTCCTTCCTGTTGTCAAACTTCTCATCCTGAGCCCCTCCATCTCAGCGCATCCTTGCTTTGATTGGCTGGCGGTCTGACATTGGGGCAGGCGGACCAATCCTGTGTCAGCAGAAACGAAGGAGGAAGTTAACGTCCCTCCCTTCATCACCCTTTCGTTTTGATTTTCTGCACCACTTTGTGTTTGGATCGGTGGTGGCTCACTGGTGAAACCGTGACTCCTTCGAAGGCAGTCAGGTGAGCTGAGAGCTGCTGCAGGGACCTTTAATTGTTCACCAGTCCTCTGGATCCTGCTTGGGTCAGGTTCTGGAGCCGGAGGGATTCAGAGCCTGTGACTGACTCATTTTCAGTCTCAGTGAAGTCTTCAGCATTTTGGGAAAATTTTCTTTTCGACAGGTGGGAAGGGTCGATAGTGTTTACCTGCCCAGGTGACTCAGAGGGACCGAAATGCTTGTGGTAATCGGGGTCCATGTTTACCTGTGGGGCGTCAGGACACCTGGAGTTAGCTCCGCCTCTCGATACGAGTTTGACCCCCAGGAGAGGAAGTAGTGATGGTAGTAGATGTTATATTCTGCATTAGCCTAAACAAGCTAATAATGGCGTAACCAGCTAACATTAGCCTAAGCGAGCTATTAGCCTAAACGAAGCTAATGTTAGCGTGTCCAGCTAACATTAGCTAAGCGGCTAACGGCTAAACAAGCTAACATTAACCTCAGCGAGCTAACATTAGCCTAAACAGGCTAACATTAGCCTGTGTGTGCAGGCGTTGCTGCGACAGTCGTCAGACAGGAGTTGTCGTTGTTGGGCTGAACTCAGATCAGTTTCAGTTGTTTTCTTTTACTCGTCTGGAAACGCCGATTTGGCGCTGTTAACTCGCTGATCGACTGGGTCCCTGATGATTCACCACAAACACAGCGACTTGATGTGTTTGTTGTGTGACACCTATTCTTCTTCTCACCCTCTTTGATTTAAGACTCTTGAAGATCACTTGGTGAGTCAAGCTAGAAATCCACTGATTACAGACACCTGGTTTTTGTTGTTTACCTGGTTGCTGAGGTGCAGGTAAACATTCTGATGGATTATGACAAGGGTCTGTGGTGAACACCTGAATGAATTAGCTGTGGGCGGTCTTTTATGTAAACTAGGCGCCACAGACATGAGAAGCTGAGTCATCGAACATCTCTGACACAGAAAGAAAATTCCCAAAGCTGAACTGTTCCTTTAATTTAGTTTCATAACTAAGGTCTGATAAACCATGAGGGGACAAAAGCTGATCTCAGTGACCTGGACCTGGATGGGACCTGAGGGTGGAATTAACAGTGAACTGAACTGAGATCAGTTCTTGACGTCCCTGCTTCTCTATGAAACTGAAGGTTTCGCTCAGGCAGGATGAGAACACCTGTACCGCCTCCTCAGACTCACCTGTCCTGGTGATGTCAGTGATGTGGCGATGCTTTATTTTGGCGGATCAGCGACCTGATTCAACCTCGGTGCTGACTGAGGTCAGTCTACAGTGAGGTTAGTCTTTAAAATGTAAGACAGACTGAGTGGTGAGAGAAACTCACTGGACTCACCCTGGACTCTCTGCCCCTCCCCCTGGCAACTAAACACTAACCTTGTTGTTGCGTGATGCTTCGTCTTTATTTGAGCTCTGAGTTGAAGCAGCATGGTAGTAGTAACTTTAGGTTCGAGCAGTGTTAAATAATCACAGGTGACCTGAGTTAAACCTGGCGGGCAGCGGGACGATGACCGGAAACACTGGCAGAAGTTTTTCAAAATAAGTCGAGAAATATTCAGGAGAAGAAAAAAACAATGATAAGCGGTTGTAATAATCGAATTTTACAGGTAAAAGTTTCTGAATCTTGAGATGAAATCGTAATTTTAAAAGGGAAAAAGTTGCGACATTTTAGAGAATAAATTCACTAGAGCTGCAGCTAAGTTATTTTCACGATCAGTTAATCTGCTGATTATTTTCTTTGTTTATGGTAAAACTGAAAACAGTTAAAAATATAAAACAGTTTCTAACACAAGCGTAAGTCACTAAGTCTTATTTGTCGAAACCAAAAAATATTCAGATAAACTGTTAAACATTAAACTTTACAGTGTGATTTTCCTGCCACTAGGGGCTCTCTATCAAAACAACGAAGGCGCCAATTTACTTAATCAACAAGAAAAGAATTACAATGTTACAAATGTAGTTATAATATTACAAAGATGTAAAATGTAATTATAGAAGAAAATGTGATAAAGTTTCAGTGTCATAAAAATAAATTTATTACAGAAATTACAGGTATTTTCGCGATAAAATATAAAAATGTAGTGTGAAGTAAAAAGTAAAAATAATTCTGCAAGAATATCGATGAATTTCAACAAAAATGTCAGAAATTTAAAAGTGAAAATTCTTGTTATTAAAGACGAGTTAATATCACAAGATAAAAAAGTAATTTGATGAATAAATGTTTCATAAATAATTTTAACAAATAGAAATAAATGACAAGATTTAATTCAACAGATAAAAAATGTGACATATTAAAATATTAGTTTGATCTTAAAAAAACAATCTTCTGAATTGAGTCGTGACGTCAAAAAACTAGAATTAAATTTTAAATGTTACTGAAGTGAAAATTTAAGGATAAAAGTAAAATAATGTTTTGACACTGTTTATTAACATTGATATTAAAATACTACCTGTAGATCTCCAGGTTTTTGTGCCTCCAGCTCGTCCTTTAGTTTTCTGACCGTTTCTCTCTACGGTGCCCACGTGTTTTTGTTTTCAGTTTTTCTGCCGTTAGAAGCGTCTTTTTATCTGAACTTTTTTCTTTTTAAATCATGTGACCGGTGCACTGTTTTAACATTTCACTGATAAAAAGAAAGAAAAACACAGATATCTGGGGTGATTGATTTTCCCATTACTTGACCTCGTTACTGTTATTTATTGATGATGTTACTCCCTTTGTTGTCGGGACCACTTTCAGTCCTCTTGAGCTGGTCTTATTCACTGGATCTGCAGCTTCAGTCGCAGTTAAAGATGCATCGAGGTCTGCCTTCAAAAATATCAGCTTTAGTTTTAATGTTCATTGCAGCAGAGTCATGTCTCTACAGTTTGATTTTATTATAAACATCAACGTCTAGAAAATAGAAAAATATGAGGGGCCAAAACAGGTAAAATTAAAAACTGTAAAAAAAAAAAAGAAAAAGAAGAACAACAGCTGAAAAACTTACATTAACAAATGCCTAATATTGAATTCTTTGTAGAAACAGACCTAAAAGATGAATTTATGTTTTTAACATGAAACTGAAATCAGTCAAATTTAATGATGTGTTATTGTTTTTTTAATCATAATATAATGTGATAATTACTTTGCATTCATTAAATTAAAACTTTCTGCTCTTATTGCAGCTTATATCTGACACAGAAACATTTAAAGAGACACACGAGCAGTGGTACATTTTTAACTGTGTTATAATGTCCTGCCCCCCATGACCCGCTCTGTCACCTTACACTCTGTTTGCTGTAAATCTCATTCATCAGTTAGAAACTGTAAAAGCTTCTGAACAAACAGAAACCTGTGACAGAGCTGGAGGACAGACTGTAACTTTAGATTTAAACTGGTTTTGTGATTTAACAGCATGCTCCGCTCTCTTTCATTTAACTGCCAGCTGACTGAAATAAACTCTGTCGTTTACACTCTGTTTCTTTGCTTTCTCTGTCAGTCAGTCCAAAACATGAAAGATGTTTTATTCATTAAATTGATTCATTAATTATTTAAATGTCAAATAAAAACAAGGATTATTTAAAAAACACTAAATGTATTAATCTAATAATAAACAGGTCAAATACAACATTTTATTTAGAAAATTCTTACTCTGCTGCATTTCCGTTTCTGAGCGCTAGGGGGCAGACTTTTATTTTTTCCAGTTCAGAGGTCATCTTACCGGAAGCACGTGATTCTACTAGAGAAAAAAAAACCAGCGGATCCCACATGTTCAAAGATCAGCTGCTGTTTGTTCATAAATAATATAAAAACATCGTGTTTCCACATGTTGCTGCGGTTTGTCTTAAATTCTTAGTTTTCTCTTTGGAGTTCGGTTTAACTGGCAGTTACAAACATGGAGGACGCGAACGTTATCAAGCTGCCGGAGACGGGGGAGAGACGACCGGCCAAGAAGAGAGCTCGACCGCCGAAGTTCGACCCGGTGGAAGAGGAACAAAAAACGGCAGAAAAACGTGAAGAGTCTGGCGGTGCTGGGAGCGGAGGACAGCTCGGTGAAGCTGCTGGAGGAGCTGGTGTTCGGAGCGGAGGACGAGCTGGTGGAGAGACTCGTGGAGGTGACGTTCACACCAGACTCCGTTCATAAATGTGCCAATTTAAAGTTCTCTTCACTCGTGGCCACATTTACCTGCGATTTAATGAAAATATAAAATCTTATAAGAATTATCAGTTATTCAGGGTGACTTCGTCTTATTGGTTCTCTTCTTCCAAAACTTCAGTGAGATGTCAACTTACATTTTGTCAAACAATATTTTCAACGCTCGTGGGTACCATACTTCATTCAAAAATCAGCTAATTTTATGTTCTACATCAACGTTAAACATCAACCTAGCGGTAGTTCACGTATTCCTCCCCGACTCTTCGCTACTTGACTCCATGAAGAATGTTGCTAATTTTACGGTTTATTATTTAATTCTTTATGGTAGATTCGGCTCATTAGGTTTCTACAAGCTAACTTCATTTTAATCACATTTTGTGAAAGAAAATAGCTACTGTTTCCTTTTGGCTGCTAGCTGCCAGACTCCATTGGAAAATCTGTTAGTTTTATGTTCTGTCGCTAATCAACTAAAACAAAATGGGATCTCATTAGTACATCCAGGTCTTTCTGGTCAATTCTGTTTAACAAGCTTGACAATATGTTCTGAACTTATTACGTATTTTTGTTGTTGAGTTTGTAGTGTGAGATTCATGCTGAAATAATATAAGAAAAGATATCATTCAGGAATCGTGACATTTAATGTGTTGTTCTACCAGACATGTAATTACTGATAAACAGTTTAATAGAAACTTGTGTACTTTTTGAATGGAGTTTGGTTTCACTGATACACCTGATAAATCACCTCTGTATGGGTTAGGGTTAGATCAGAGTTTAAAATGTCACTTCCTGTGGTCGAGCAGGAGGATGACGAACAGACGGAGACGCTGCCGGAGGACGTCAGAGACGAGGAGCCCGGCCAATCAGAGGACGAGAACGAGGCTCGTCTGCAGCCGGAGCCGAGCAGGAAGCCGGCCTGGGTGGACGAGGACGACGAGCTGGAGGAGGAGTGAGTTCTGAGCCGAGGCCTCGTCGTGTTTTATTGATCAACGCTCAGGTGTTTGACCGCGTCTGTGTTTCAGGGTCGACATGAAGCATCGGTTCCGCAGAGACCTGATCCGAGGAGAGGCGGAGTCCACCATGTCCAAACAGAAGCTGCAGCAGAGGATGAGGGAGCAGTGAGTCAACACACACACCTGAACTCACCTGAACACAGCTTTACCTGCACACACGCTCTGAGCTGATGAACCTGTGTGTTTCAGGTTCCAGAAGTCGATGGGCGGAGCTCCGTCCTGGGCCGAGAGCGGCGCCAAGAAGAAGAAGAAGAAGAAAGGTAGAAACTGGATTTAATGATGTTTTTAAATTCTTGTTTCTTTTGAACTAAAACGACTCTGACTGTTTCTGAAGATGATGATGATGATGATGATGATGATGAAGATGAAGAGGAGGAGGACGACCTCCTGAGGAGGACGGGAAACTTTGTGGCGTCCTCAGAGAGTCTGCCCAGCGGCGTCCTGAGGGTCAGTGAAGTGTCCGTCTGTGCTTTAATGATCCTGATCAAACAGGAAGAGAGAAGCTGCAGCTTCCTGTGACCACCTTTTCAAATTAAAAGCCCTCTGCAGAGTCATGTAGGAGGGATGGGTGTGATTAATCACTGATCGATTATTGACTCCGCTGGTGGTGATGAACACCTGTCTCCTCCTCTCAGATGAAGAAGTGTCTCCACGCCAACAGCGCTCGTCCGTCAGATGACAGACTGACGACCGTCCAGTTCCACCCGTCCGCTCAGGTCGTCATGACGGCCGGACTCGACCAATCACTGTCCCTCTTTCAGGTACAAACAGCCAATCAGCTTTCTGACGTTCTCAGAGATCTGAGGTCAGGTGGATCAGGTGGATCAGGTCTTGTGTTTCCTCCCACAGGTGGACGGGAAGACGAACCCAAAGATCCAGAGCATCCACCTGGAGCGGTTCCCAGTCCACAGAGCTCAGTTCAGTCTGGACGGACAGACGGTGATCGCCACGAGTCTGAGGAACAAGATGTTCTACCTGTACGATATGATGCAGGGCCGAGTCACACCTGTACACACAGTCAGAGGTGAGGCAGAGGTCAGAGGGCAGAGGAGGGTGATGCTGACGCTCAGCTCCTCATCAGGCTCATAAACATGTTTAAATGACCTGAAGTCCTTTCAGAATAAAAGCCTGGTGTTTGTTGTTCAGGTCTGAATGAGTCCAGAGTGAAGGAGTTCTCAGTTTGTCCTGAAGGAGGCGCTCTGCTGCTCACAGGGACCAGCGGCTACCTGCACCTCCTCACACTGAAGGTAACTGATCAGCTGATCAGGTTTCTCAGGGTCTCAGCCGGGTCTTTAAAACATTTCAAACCCTGGATTTAAGCTTTAAATGTAACTCGAGTTTCTTCTTCTGTGGTCGACGTCTGAGATTCAGTCGTGAATTTAAACGGTGGATTCAGTTTCTGGTTTTAGATCAAATTAATAAAATAATATAAATATCTGTGTGTGTGTGTGTGTGTCAGACGAAGGAGGTCGTTCGCAGTATGAAGATTAACGGTGACGTCAGCGGAGTCGCCTTCTCCCGTGACGGCGGCAAAGTCTTCGTCAACTCAGGTGAGTCCAGGATGCTCAGAGACTCTGTGACATCACACTTCCTGTCAGTCATGTGACTGTGTGTGTGTGTGTGTGCGTGTGCGTGTGCAGAGGAGGGGGAGGTGTATGTGTGGGACGTGCGCAGCAGTCGCTGTGTGAACAGGTTCACAGATGACGGCTGTGTGAAGGGGACGTCCATCGCCGCCTCTCCTAACGGACAGTACCTGGCCTGCGGGTGAGACACACCCACACACAGCACCCTGCTCTCTGATTGGCTGACGGCCGTCCCGGGTGCTGATGTTCCTGTCGTCTGTTTCAGGTCTGACTCAGGCGTGGTCAACATCTACTCTCAGGAGGCGTGTCTGAACTCGGCCAATCCGAAGCCTCTGAAGGCCGTGATGAACCTGCTGACCTCGGCGACCTCCCTGACCTTAACCCCACCTCTGAGATCCTGGCCGTCGCCTCCCGGGCCGAGGACGAGGCCGTACGGCTGGTAAGAACCCGGACACTGAACCCCCACCCGATCCAGATCCGTCCCGCTCCCAGTTCTGACCCGGTTCTGTCTCCTCAGGTCCACCTGCCGAGCCTCAGCGTCTTCTCCAACTTCCCCGTCTCGAAGAGGAAGATCGTTTATCGAGCCTTCTGCCTCGACTTCTCCCCCCACAGCGGCTTCTTCTCATTGGCCAACAACAAAGGACACGCCCCCCTCTTCAGGTCAGACAGCCAATCAGCTTCTCACATTTCACCTTCACTTCCTGCAGTGTAAAGACTGACGTGTGTGTGTTTACTAACTGAGATGTTCCTGTGTGTTCAGGCTGCTGCATTACAGAGACTTCTGATCAGGAAGCAGAGGTCTTCATGGTCCAGGTCTTCATGGTCCAGGTCTGAGTTCAGGTCACTATCTGTAGATTTATTGTGAACTGTGACTCCTGCAGAAACTGTCAGGGAGGAGGAGAACTCACCTAAAGACTGAACCAGAGTGTTAATGAGGCTGAAACAGGTGATAAACCCTGTTTCTGTTCACGTTTGTTTTTATCGTTTGTATAAAATAAGTCAAACAGTTCAACGTGAGTGACGTCTGTTTTTCTTATTTAAAGAAACCACAAACTGCTAAAACACTGAAGTGTCTGTATGATGATAAGTTTCTAAAGAGACAGAGCTTTTTATTAAGGTGGGATTCTTTTAGTTGCAACCAGAAACATCTCTATATATCTACCAGACTCCATTGACAAAAACAGGGATTTTACTGGGAGCTGCTGGAATACCACTGCCTCCATCTGTTAGTGTGTCTGTGTTACTGTGTGACTTTCAGTGGTGGAAGAAGTAATCAGATACTTTACTGAAGTAAAAGTACCACACAGTAACACAAACACACTAACAGATTCTCCATAATGTTGATTTTAGGTTTTATCAAACTGTCTTTATCATGCAGCATCAAACATCTCACGACTTTAGCCTGAAAATCATTTTAGAATTCTAATCTAAAAATCAGGGTTGTGAGTTAAAAATCTGAAATATAATTTGTTTAATATCTGAATGTTAAAACTTATTTTAACTCCGACATCAGAAGTATCAGAAACATTGTGTCTGTTTGGCAGTAATGAGCCTCCGTACAGTGACACTCAGAGTTACACAACACAGACTGAACCAGCCAATCAGAGGCCAGGACGACCAACCGCCAAACAGGATTCACCACCTCCTCACACACACACAAACACACAGGATATGTCCTTCGTCCTGTCTGTAGAAAAATGTCAGACATGCGTCTCCCCCTCTTCAGACTCCAACACAAACTGTGTCTTCACACTGACTCAGTAAAACTGCCTCTGAGCAAGGCATCGACCTCTGACAGCTTCACACTGACAGGTTTTATTTTCTATGACCCAGATCCAGGCGTCAGTAAAGGCTTCGGCTGTTTCTAGGTTCACAGTAAAGTCAAGTCAAATAAACGTACTAAATCACTTCCTCATTTTGGTACCAAATAGGTTCAAAATCAAATTTAATGGTTCAGTTTATCTTCATTTTCATAATTTATATCATGCTTGTGTATGCTGTGTTTTCTTGTTTTCATATGTTAACACATATTGTTTTGTACCTATTTGTTCTTTAACTGCTGCAGCTGTTGGCTGTATTTTGCTGCTAAAATCATCAGTGATCATTAAAATATAAACAAATGAACAAGCTCAAATCATAAGTGATTTTATTGAGTATTAACATTGATGAATAGTCATGGGTTTCATAACGTCAGTATTTCTAAACCTAGGCTTCATCGCATTTGTAGCAGTGAATAGAAATATGATCAGGTGTTGTTTATTTTGATCAGTTTGTTTATTTTGATCAGGTGTTTGTTTGATCAGTGTTTGTTAATAAACTGATTCCATTTGGACTTTACAGAAGCTAATTGAGACGTGTTTGAATGTTTTGTTGTTGACTGTGAATAAAAACTCCTCCCACCTCCCAACTCACCTGACAACTCTAAGGCCCCTTCTGATGACATCCGCAGGCCAAGCAGGAACCTGAGTTTCAGGATCTCAGGCAGAAACACCTGGACTCACTGAGGAGACAGGTAAGACCCTCTGCTCCTTCATTCTTTAAAAACAGAAAAATGGTATATCTGAAACTTTGAATATTTGAGGAAAAAAGAGCACAAACTGTTTAAACTGATCCAGAACAGTTTCTGGGTGGTTCAACTCAGTGAAACTAAAACTGTTCTGGACATTCCACACCTGAGGACAGGAACAGATGATTGTCCTCTGTTGATGTGAAACTCGTTGGGTTTGTCTCAGAGCTGATCTGGGATCAGACTTTTGCCAAACTGTGTTAAAGGAACAGTTTGTGAAACAGAGCTGCAGTCAAGTTAGCCTAACCTTTAGACAAAACACTGGACAGGTTTAAACCACAGTTTGTTGAATCTTCAGGTTAAAACCTTTGTCTTGTTCAAAACTTCCGGGGTTTTTAGATCACAGTCCTGTGTCAGTTACAGCGCTGCTGTTAGCCACGTGTCTCGCTCTGAGATCTGATCTCTGATCAGCTCACGTCAACGTCTGTCGTTAGATAGAACAGATGGCCTTATCTGTGAGGCTGTTCCATTCAGCTGCTGCTGAGTGCTGTAGTCACAGTGGTGGTCCTGAGCACTCAGGAGGAGGTTTGTTGACCAGATCTCACTCTGTGTTCACACCTGTTCTCTGATCAGATCTTGGCCTCACGTTACCGTCAGGTGAGCAGGTGCTGAGTGAGAATCAGACAGAAGGAAACTAACATGATGTGAAGCTGGTGGGCCGAGGCCACACACCTCCAGATCTGATCTCAAGCATCATGGGCGATCAGTCTGGATACACATGAGGACACAGGTTCTGGTTCTGGTTTTTTATTAGTTCAGCTCTCTCAGACTCTCTAAGACCTGGTCTGTTAGAGTCTCCACAGAACCTGCGTCACCTGTCGCCACATCTGCATCTGAAGCTCGGTTCTTCTTCTCTGCAGAGACAGACTCTGATCAGGTCTATCTCGGATCTATCTGACTGTTGGGTCTGGGACTCATGATGGTTGACTGAGACCTAAACAGATCCTGACTGCTCCAGGATCAGGATCAGATTCAGGTCAGGTCCAGGCTGATCAAGCTGCAGAGTGAGTTAAGTTGCTGCTCTTCAGTGAAGCAACAGAGAAAACATCAATTCATTCAAGATGTTTCAGAGCAGATGTCATCACATGAGCGACCAGGCGGTTCCAGAGCGGTTTCCAGATGGTTCAGATGAACAGTGGTTCCTGATGATTCGGACGGTTCCTGATAGTTTCTAATAGCGGTTTCTGATAGTTCCTGATAGTTTCGGACGGTTCCTGATGGTTCCTGATGGTTCCTGATGGTTCCAGACGGTTCCTGATGGTTCTGGACGGTTCCTGATGGTTCCGGATGGTTCCTGCTGGTTCCTGACGGTTCCTGATGGTTCGGGCGGTTCCTGATAGTTCCTAGCCGGTTCCTATGGCGGTTCCGGACGGTTCCTGATGGTTCCTGATGGTTCCTGACGGTTCCGGACGGTTCCTGATGGTTCCTGATGGTTCCGGACGGTTCCTGATGGTTCCTGATGGTTCCTGGTGGTTCCTGGTGGTTCCTGATGGTTTCCTGATGGTTCCTGACGGTTCCGGACGGTTCCTGATGGTTCCTGATGGTTCCGGACGGTTCCTGATGGTTCCTGATGGTTCCTGATGGTTCCGGACGGTTCCTGATGGTTCCTGATGGTTCCTGATGGTTCGGACAGTTCCTGGCGTATTGGTTATCTTTATCTCTCTCTGGGTTTGGCAGGTTCGGGTCACAGATTCTGAGACCAGGTGAGGTCAGGATCTGATCTGGTCCCGCTACAGAGCTGCAGGTGAACCATGTGACCTGACTCTGAGCCGAGCTCAGGAACATGACAACAAACAGACATATGAAAATTCTCAGGTGTGATTTCCCTACAGGAAACAGGAGCCTCTCAGTGTGTTCAGTTAATAATCAGACTCTGCTCAGTCTTCATGTTCCTCTGTCCACCTGAGGACAGGACGTTTATTCTGAAGGTTCACAGCTGATACATGCTAACCTTAATGCTACATGCTAATGCTAACCAAAGCTTATCGAGTTTGGAGCCGCTTCCTGTGAACACGAGCTGAAAACTCCTCACTGTGAACACTGACTCTGAACGCACCTTACCCACAGGTGAACTGGCCCCGCCCCCTCTCTACCTGCTCACACATATTGACAACAGGTGGTTATCAGCCTCATCAGACACAGAGAGGAAGCTGTGGACAGGCAGAGAAACACTGTCCAACGCCTCACCTGTCCACCTGTCTGTCCTCTCACCTGTCGGTGTGTTCAGGTGTGTTCCAGCTCTCTGACTCACCTGGTTTGTTATTTTTGGCTTTTCTCTGACTTCAGTCTGTTTGGAGGAATGTTGTTTGACCTGGTCTCTGACTGACTCTGATTTAACACCTGAGCCGACGTCACATGTCAAAACTGATTTAAAGTTTTTACCTCAGTGATTCACCTGTAACCTTTTACCTGAACAGGTAAAGTATCAGTCCTCCTTCCTCCATCCAGAATAAATCTCTAGAAATCCTCCAGAGGAAAACTCACTTTGAAGAATCTTTTTATTTCTGCTGCAGCTTGTAAAGTTTCCAGTTTCTCTGAAGAAGTTTTCACCTGAATCCACAGAGACAGAAACTGGAGGCTCGCTGTCACTAACACAGTGGGAACAGTAAGGAGCCCTTTAGTAAACCCTCTGTCTGTCTGACTGGGATCAGACTGAAAACTGGTCCAGACTGATCCTGATCTTCATGTTGTTGTATCATCGTTTGTAAAGTGTTTTTTTCTTTGGATCTAAAAACGTTCAGACAGATTTTGAACGTATGTCAGGTCTGATGTGGTCTGATCTGGTCTGATGTGGTCTGTTTCCTGTGGTGTGTCCTCCAGCAGCAGCAGTATGACGATGGCAGAGGCGGCGGTCCCAGATCTGTTCTCAGAGCAGGAGCTGACCTGCTCCATCTGTCTGGACCTGTTCAGTGAACCCGTCTCGACTCCCTGTGGACACAACTTCTGCCAGGTAACGTCCAGACACACAACATCTGAGGCCCAGGTCCGGGACTTGATCCTCCAGGACCTGATCCTCCAGGACCTGTGTTGTTTCTGAGGATTAAACCTCAGTTAAACCTGACCTAAGATCAGAGCAACATTCCCACTGTTCTTCTAACATGACTGAACCTTCTTCTTCTTCTCTTTATTTGCAGGCGTGTATTGGAGGTTACTGGGCGTCCAGTCCGGTCTGCACCTGTCCTCTGTGTAAACGTCAGTTTGACGAACGTCCTCATCTCAGTGTCAACAAAGTTTTCGCTCTCATCGCAGACAAATTCAAACTGGCTCGTTATGGAGCCGCAGGGTTACCGATGCCGGTGGGGAACGGGACGCCGGGCGCCATGACAACGATGGCGCCCACCGGCAGTACCAACCCGTTTCTGACGGCGGCGGTGGCATCAGGTGAGGAGGTGGTATGGTGTGATGTCTGTACAGGTGTTAAACAGCCGGCCGTCAGCTCCTGTCTCACCTGCACCGCCTCGTACTGCTCTGAACACGTGCAGCCTCATCACACCACAGCCTTCTACGCCAAACACCCTCTGATGGACCCTCAGGAGGCCCTCAGGGGCCGCACCTGCTCCATACACCGCCGCCTGCTGGAGGTCAGTGGAAATACATGTGGTTTAAAAAAACACCTGATTTAAAACTGACCCATCAACACATCACTGCACCAACTGTAGTCAGTGAATCACTAAAGTAAAATAAAGCTGAGGAAGACCATGATGATGTGACTGAAAGCTGTTTCCAAGGTCAACAATGAACCTTCATGTTTAAATATGTAGAAATATAATAACGTGTGTGTTTACCTGTAGATCAGGTGTGGGAGTGTCCTGTCATGACGTGTTACTCAGACCTGTTGGTGGCGCTACATGAAAGTCAGTCAGGATTAATCCTCTGGGGAACATGAACATAAAACATCATGATAACGACATGATGGACAGACAGGAGGACACAATCTGTGATCAAATCAACACAGTTTAGAAACCAACGGACCTTTTCCCTCTCTGACTCTCTGATGTGTTTACCTGTCCAGGTGTACTGTCGGACATGTCAGAACTGTATCTGTGCCATCTGCGTCCTGGAAGAACATCGAACACACAAAACTGTGTCTGTCCAGACCGAGAGACTCAGCAAACAGGTAGAAAAGACAGAAACATGATCTTATCACCGACATCCTGCAGGACTGGTCTGATGATAGAAAAACAACTAAAACTAAAACTACTGTGTCGTTCAGCCAATAAAACGGACTCATGTTCACCTGTGTGTTCAGAAACAGGTAGCGAGGACGGAGCAGGAGATCATGAACCGGATCAAAGAGAAGGAGATTCATGTGACCGACCTGAAGAGGAAGCTGGAGGGAGTCAAGGTCAGACATGTTGGTTTGGACATTTTAAACACACGGTCAGTCCAGCTGGGGCTGAGGTGCCTTGCTCATGGGCACTTTTCTTCTGTGTTGGTGCTGACTGAGGTTGATCTCATGAGATATTTCTGGGTCTTTTTTAAACCTCACAGATACAAACCAGTTTGAATAATAATCATATTGTTGTGTTTTTGTGTCAGAACTATGCAGACAGAGAGCGAGGCGAGGTCGAACACCTGCTGGACGAGGTGTCCGCCTCCCTGGACCGGATCCGGACTGAGGTGGTGGGCGGGATCCAGAACCAGCTGGACGCCGTGATGTCAAAGGGGGAGGGGCTGGTGAACCGTCTGGAGATGGAGCTCGGTCAGCTGACAGACAGGAGGGCCACACTGGAGGTCCAGGCCGTCAGTCAGGATCACATCGGCTTCCTGCAGGTGAGGACTGAACACCTGTTCAACCTCTGTTAGCTACAGGTACAGCAACAGGTTCATCTACAAACCAGGAACTGGTTTCATCGACCTCTGAAGGTAGAAGCTCAGACTCCCTCTGCAGGGGATGGTCACTACAGTCTAGTATGGTATGGGTCTTCATTATGATGTGCTGATCATAAAGGTCAGAAAGCTGAGCTTTACTGACTGCTGTAACAAGACGACTCAGTCTGTTCTCATTGGTCAGATTCAGGTTCCCAAACCACGGCACAATACAGAAGGACAGAACAGATTCAATAACAGTTCTATAGAGCAGAATCATCATCATTAAAAGAATTCATTTCTCTCAAGAAATAAAGACGTTGTTGTACCTTCTTAGAACTGGCATCTACTTCAGCTTGAAAACACAACCTCCGGTCAGAAACAGCACCGCTCACAGTTCTCCACCAACTCCACCTCAGTTCCCTCAGTATCTGTGGGGTTGAAGATGGGAACAGATTTCCCAAAATCAATGGATCATGGCGTTGGTTTTGGTCACATTCACTCCTTCCACCAGGACACAGACTCATTAACGACCAGACCGTCATCAGCAAATTTTATAATCTATCATGACGACAAGTCAGAGTCTGAGGGAACGGCTGAGGGAACGGCTGAGGGAACAGTGAATGACTGAATGACTGATGATGTCACACACAGTCTGCTGCTGCTGTCACTGGAGATTCCGTCACGGAACATTCTAGAACACCAAGACTGACTGACTAAGGGGGGCGGGGCTTCAGCCAGGAAGAAAGATTTACTGCACATTCAGAGACAACAAAGGTTCAACAGTTTAATGTCTGCTCTTAAAGCTACACAGACGACTCTGAGGGAAAATCCATTTGTGCTTTTATGTAAATGAAATGTAAATGTTGAGCGTTAAGATGTTTAAAGTAATGATTCATGTTCTGATGATACAGCAGGAGGAAATGACTTCATTTATCCTCCTGTCTGATTGGGGGTTTGTGTCTAGTTTCTTTCTGATTTAATGACTGAGTGATGACCAGAGCTCTGAACCTGGATCTGTCCTCCTCGTGTCTTCACCTCCTCCTGTACCTCCTCCTCTCTGCTCAGAGTTTCGAGGAGGCCACGGCTCCTCTGGCTGAGGAGGAGAACGAGGTGGACGAGGACCAGTTCTCCCTCCACTTCCAGCTGGGGGAGGTGAAGAGCTCTCTGACCGAGGTGAAGGACAAGATGGACGACATCAGGATGGGGGAGGTCCGGTCCAGAGGGTCCGCAGGCTCCTGTGAGTTTACAACAGTCATTTAAATATGAGTTTATCTACACAGGTAATAATGTGTGAAAGGATGAAAAAGGAGTCCACCCAGAAATAAATGTTGTGATGTTGTGTTGTTGTGTGCTTCAGTTTCGTCAGGTGAGCTGATGGCGGCTGAGAGCATGATGAGTCTGAGAGGAAGCAGCGCCAGTCTGAGGAAGAGTCAGTGGTCTCTGAGAGGTGAGTCAGTCCCTTTAAAAACAAACACAGTTTCAGTACTGAGGACTTTTAATTTGAAGAACTCACTGTGGTTTCCTGTCCCCATTTAGATCTGAAGAAGATCAAACCAGTCTCAGGTTTGTGTTGAACTGGCTTTTTTTCATAATTTATAAACTTGTGATATTTTATTGTGTGACTGATTTTCTCCAGTGAAATTAAAATAAAAATTGATTCTGTTCCAGGACATAAAAAAAGCTCGAGTCTACATGGGTGAGTTTTTCACTTACAACATTTATTCTGTTATTGTTGACATCATTTCATTATTACAGGTTATTATTTTTCTTCTTACATTCCCTGCCCCCATTTTCACCCAGATGCTAACACTGTCTTGTGTAATTTATCATTATTATTAAACTTTATTCATCACATAGAAAAGTGACAAAACTCTGTAAACATCAAACATAGATTAAATGTTACAACAACAACATGGTGTGTTATTATTAGCATCCAACATAAACATAAAATGTACCAGTAGTATTGTAGTTTGAGCTGAATGCTAACTGAAGCAGGTTGACATGCTAACACAAAAATACAACACAAGAATTTGCTAATATTAGCATTAGCATTCACGTCAAATCAAGGCTAAGCTAACAGTCAGTTAGCAGTTAGCTCTTAAACCAGGCCAATCATTTAATACTAAAATTAGCTGTAGTTTGAGCTAAATGCTAATTGTTTGTTAGCCTGCTAATATTAGCATATCACTCTAACCACAGCTGAGCCTAAGGACAGCCAAGCTAATATGCTGTCGTTAGCCGTTAGCTTTGAATGCAACTGAGTATGAGATGTCCTAAAAAGGCCACCGTAGAGAGGACAGACCCTCTGGCGCCCCCCTCAGGACAAACTGTACATGTGTTTTTGTTGATGATTCCCAGAGGACGTGACGTTGAACCCGGTGACGGCGTATCCCTTCCTGATCCTGTCTGAGGACAGGAAGCAGGTGAAGCGAGGAGAGAAGCTTCAGTTCTACAGAAACAGTTCACACAGGTTCGACGTCTGGTCCTGCGTCATCGCTAAGGAGGGATACAGCTCAGGACGCCATTACTGGGAGGTCAGACGCACACACATCACGTCACATCACAGCACACACACTCTGTGGTCCAAGGTAACACCTGCTGTGTCTCACCTGTGTCAGGTGTCTGTCGGGGAGAACAAGGACTGGAAGCTGGGCGTGGTCAGCGAGTCAGCTCAGAGGAAAGGTCTGTTCGACATGAGTCCTCCTAACGGATACTACGCCATCTGGTTGAGCGGCAGCCAGCTGAGGGCACTCACCACTCCGCCCCTTACCAAGGTCCGACCATTAACTCCACCCACTCTACTTCCTGTTTACAGTTAGTCCCTGTTCACCTGTTCTCTCTGGACTGATCTGAGGTCACATCTCTGTCCCTCCTGCAGGTGAAGAGTCCTCCGAAGCTGCGTCAGGTCGGTGTCTTCCTGGACGTGGAGGAGGGTCAGGTCTCCTTTTACAATGTCAAGTCAGGATCAGAGATCTACAGCTTCAACGGATCCCCGAGTTCACGGAGAGGATGTTTCCTCTGCTGGGAACTGGAGACAAAGAGGTCCCCCTGGTCCTCATGACCACACTGCACCACCTGGCCTGAGGGACCAGGACCAGGGACTGGGGACCAGAGACAAAGACAAGAGGATCAAACCTGAGAGAGATGCTGTTGTTGATGTGGAGGCAAACGGTTGGACGTTGAGACAGAAACTGAATCTGATCGCAAACATCAAACAGATTTTAGTTTGTGAAACACAGAAAAGGAATCATGCAGCAGATTATCACTGCCACCGTTACAGAGAAAACAACCTTTTATAAAACAAGATATTTTCACGACAAGAAGCAAAGAACAAGAACGTTTTGATATAATAATTAGGACTGCAACTAAAGATTATTTTCATTACTGATTTATCTGTTGATTAATTACTCAATTAATTGATGAATCGTTCGTCTTGATGTGTCAGGAAATAGTCTGTTTTAACTTCTTACATCCAAAGTTACCGTCTTCAAATGTCTTGTTTTGTCTGATGAGCTCTCAAAATCCAAAAATATTCAGTTTAATATTTTGTACGACAAAGAAAAGCATCATCTGAGAAACTTTAACCATTAAATTTTGGCATATTTGCTTAATAAAATTACTTAAACATTTAATCATTTATCAAAGAAGTTGCTGATTAATTATAAATCACTGCAGCACTTTTAGAAAGAAGTGACAGGACGTTCTGAATGTGGTGATAACAGCAATAAGAAATAAATATAATTATCAATATAATGTTGAAATAAGACTTTTTTTGGTCATGGAACTGAAACACCTGTAAAAACAAGACGCTGTAGCTAATTAGAATTAGCATGTTGACAGACCAGTGTGGTTAAAGTTTTCTGAAGCAAAGAAATATTTTATTAATGAAACACAAACACTGAACTTGTGTAAAAAAAAAAAAAAAAAAAGGTTTTGTATTTATTGGAAGAAGCTGAGCGTCTACAGAAGCTCATTTCTGCCACAAAAAGAAAATGGTGAACAGCAAAAATAAAAAATGGTGAGAAGTAAAAGTTAAAACAGGTCAAAATTATTTCTGGTGAAATGAGAATCACAGGATTTTATTGTGAAATATTGCAAAACAACTGTATGTCAAATTTATGATATGAAAAGAAAAACTTATTAAATAATAAATGAAAACAAAGAGAATTGTATGAGAGAAATCTGTTGTTGTTGAGACAGGAGATCAAACTGACTCACTGTGTCATAGTTTCACAAAACCAAAATACATTTTAGTAAAAACAATGAGAGAACAAAACAAAAATTATTACGTCACTGGTAAATATTAACTCTTCATTAGCTGCAGGAATAAATGTTAAAATAAAAGTGTTCATTTATGAGATGGTAAGTTAGCATGTTAGCATGTTAGCAGTTCCTGTTCCCTCGTCCCAAAGTCAGTGTTTCTGGTTAAATGTCTGAAATAAGGTCTGTGGTTTTAACACAAGCTCGAGACATTTTCAGGTTTTATTCTCTGACATAAAATCGGTCAGTAAATCCCCCACTCCTGATGTTTGAAGCTTTTACGTGTCTTAAAAAAGGCAGTTGCTTGTTTGTGCAGTTTTCCTCTTCCACCTCAAAATAATCATTTTAATCACAGCAGCATCTAGTGGATGTCAGAAGAACTGCAGCTGTGTCTTCACCATCAGTGACTGACTGAGAAACTTCTGCTGAAAGTTTGAGTTGAGAGAAAATTAACTGACAGTTTTTAAAATCTGTAAATCTGTATGATGCTTTTTAACTAAAGCAAATACAATAATCCTCAGCTGGAGAGAACATACTGATTCTGTCCGTTGTAACGTGAGTAAAATAAGTGAATGGTTTGGGAAAAACAACTGAAGAAGTTTTTAATTAATATAAAGCAACACTGAAAACATGCAGAGTTGGAAATGTTGTTTCTGTGGTAGTTTCATTAAAATATGTCACTTTTACAAAGAGGGACCAGAGAATCTGTCCAGAGGATCTGATCCAGTTCTGCTGCTCAGCCTCCCTTAGCTCCTGCCAAGATACGATCCTCAAACCTTAGATCCAGGAGGGGAACCATGGATCCCGACCTTCACCTGGGACAGTGGACCAACTCTTTACTGTTACAGGTAACTGGAGGGTGGTGGGAGTTTGTACATCCAGTCTAGGCTTTGTTTAACCAGAGTGAGAGTTGTGTTTGTGGTTTCAGCTGAAAGTCAAACAGGTTTTCAGTGGGAGTCGTCCCTCATCACTGATCCAGCAGCTCCAGGTCTGAGGTTACGGTTTTCTCCAGGTTGTGGTTGAGCTGCTGCCCCAGGTGGAGTTGAAGTATCTCAGGGTGTCGTTGACAGCGAGGGCAGGATGGAGACTGACGGGTGGATCGATGCTGCGTCAGCAGGTGTTGTACCGGACGTTTGAAGTCGAGGCTTCAGGGATTGTTTCTCTGAAAACCACCTGACCTCTGACAAACAAGGCCTCAGTTTACACGGTCGCTGGTTTCTGTATTTAAAAAGTTGTAAACACCCAGCACTCGATGGTGTAGCAGAGTTTGTTGCAGTTGGGTTTGGCAGAGTTTTTGTTATTATCATTTTGATTATAATTATTATTTGTAATAGTTGTTCTGTTTTTAAAGAAAAATCCCCCAACTTACACCATGTCGCCCCAAACACTGAATCCCAACACACAAGTGACAATATCTAAATATACAGAGTTCAGTCTGGACCTGCTCTCTATGGAAATAAAACTTGACTTTATATATATATATATATATATGTACACTAAAGCAAAGATGTAAACAATTCATTAATGTTTTTACTGCTACACGTTAACTGTGGTGAATAATTTGGACTCAGTTGTTGTTAAACTGACGCCACAATAGTTATAATCATTCAAGTTCATATTTTATTTAACATAAATCATATTGCAGTCAATGTGAACAGCTGGGGTTTCAATATACACAATAGAATCGTAACATTTTAAGCCCCTCCCCTCTGTAGCCCCGCCCACAACGACCCTCCCACCCCCCCACCCCACCCCCAGAGTGAAAACAAACCCCCTCCCTTCCCCCCATAACCCTTCCCACCCTCCACTCCTTTTAACAAACACACTGATCCCCCCCACCCCAACGACAGCACCGCCCACCTGACACGTAGCTCCGCCCCCTGATGCTGAGTGTGTTTATGTGTGCGTGGTCGTGTGTGTGTCAGAAATTTAGCAGCAAACTCCAAACTAATCAATTCTCACGCGTCATAAAATGACAGCGAAGTTTGCCACAGTCGTGTCAGCTGGACGCCAAAAAATTCCACCTAATGTCATTTGCTACCACCTGTTCTGAGGGACATTTCACAGAGCTAACAAGCCCCTCCCACCCCAAACAAGCCCCGCCCACGGTGATCAAGAAGCTCCTCCCTCCACACGGAGGCCATTTTGTCATCAGCTGTGGAGCCACCGCAGGCTAAGCACTGTCAAACTCCTGCTTAAAGAAAATTCTTAAGGCTCCTCTGATCCCAAGACACTAAAACTCCTCCCACTCTGACAAGCCCCTCCCACTCTAACTCAGAAGCTCTGCCCTCCAGCATCGTGAAGAAAAAACTCAAAGTTTCATTAACAGAAATGTTTTAAGGAAAGTGCTCCCTAATAAGCTCCTCCCTCCAGCGATGACATCATCATACCGGCAGCTGATGAGTCACGACAAACTTAAAATTTGTTGTTCAAGCCCCTCCCACTCTAACTGGTCACGCCCCCTGAGTTTGGACGCAGTTTGAAAACAATAGACATCTTTCCTTAAGGGAACTTGCTTCTTGAGGGAGTTTTTAAGGCGCATTTGTTCTCACTATGACCCCCCCCCAATCTACTGTGACTCACAAGCCCCTCCCCCTGTGGTTAGAGGCTCCACCCCCTGCTGAGGTTGCTGGGGCAACCAGCCAGAGACATCCAGTGTAGTACTCCTGGATGAACGGTGGCTGTTGTTTGTTTGAAGTTTGGAGTTTGCTGCCGGCTGAAGTTTGCGTAACAAACTACCAAACGGCGGTGAGAGGGAGGGGGGCGTGTCCTTCTGACCACCTGTATGATGTCAGGTGTCTTCGCCACACACACAAAATAAAAAAAAATAAAAATCATGTGGGTATCGTCATCATTATCATCATCAGCAGCGTCGTTCACCAAATCACTGACTCACCTGAGCAACATTCACTGACCACCCACACCTGTCTCCTCCTCCTCCCCCCTCCCCCCCATCCTGTCCCTCAGTCCTCCATTATTATCATCATCATCAT